>JAOTOM010004424.1:105000-294711 GCA_034440615.1 Ashinkailepas kermadecensis | reverse complement strand
CTTGAGGGTGCATCAACTGCGTAAGTCATACAGCGCCCGCGTAAATTCAGGGATCTATGCAGCGAGGTGGCAAGATGCTGACATAATCAGATTTATACCAGGGATGTGGAAAATCATTCGCTGCGAAGACACACCCACCTTGTACAGACTATGACAGGCTTGTGGTTCTGGATCCAGAGTTTCTCTTGATTCCAGAGAGACTTCTCTTCTTCACTGCAATCTTGCCGCACGACTGCACCAAAATGCACACCATTGTATCCCAAACCAAAATGGCCGAATGTTCGCAGTTGTTTCGTTAAGCAGCATTAAGGTGCTAATGTTCCCGCCATTTTACACGCCGCTTAGTTTAACTACCCAATTGCTAACTGTAAGCAGACGTAGAGCGTTCAAACTCCCGCAAAAAACACGAACTGTAACAGTGCTAGAAATGAGCAGTTGTGTTATTCTGGACTGCTTGGCATAACACTCATGGCGGCTAGAATCAAGCATCCTCATTCTTGCAGTCTAGCACCTGCAGGCTAGAATTAGCCCCTTTCAGCCGAATAGTAAATATGGTGCTTGTTACTAGCATTCTTAGGGAACAACGTTGTTTGAAGCATCCACTTAGCATGCAATTAGCAGCAAAAGTGCTAGTCATTTTTACAGTGTAGGATGCTTCCCCCGGTCATGCTGAATGTAATATACTTCCCCGGTCAGGTGGAGTGTAGTGTACTACTTCGGTCAGGTGAGATATAGTGTCCTACCCGGTCAGGTGTGATATAGTGTACTGATGCGGTAAGGTTGGATGTAGCGTACTTCCTCGGTGTGGTTTAGTAAAATGTACTGCCTCGATCTGGCGGGGTATAGTGTACTGCTTCGCATGGTAGTAGCTAGTCCACCTCACACACATTTCATCGGGGAATAACCAGCGTCCTTTTGCTATCAGCATGGTCGTCAAAATACCCCTGACAGAGCACATTTTTGGTAGGTGCCACAAAAGTTCGAGCGCTTATATGGAATAGCGCGGTGGCCCTGTCAATATGTCAGGTACTCTCTGGAGCTTCCGAGGACCCCTTTGAAATTTCAGGGACGCCCCTGGATCTTATGAGGCGCCCCTGAACGGGCAGAGGAGCGCCAAATTATACTATGCTGCCATTCAAGCTCCCATGGTGTTCCTCCCAAGGTATCAGACGCACCTGGAGCTTTTGGCGTCACTTCAGAATTGCAGTGGCGCCCTGCTGCAGGTATAGTTGACGCCCATTTACGATTCCGAAACCGGCAGCCCCTGAAAAATCATCCCCCAGCCATTTTCTCACTCCTATACCACTGTTGCCTCGGTCAGGTAGGGTACAATACACTACTTCCCTACGTAGGAGTACGGGCGTAGGTGTCAGATATCTGAAAATTTGTCGCAGTTATGGCGACTGCTCACGGGATTGTATTATCATTGAGTATGAATTACCTCAAGGCGGTTTTGCTCATTAACATACCCATTCAATTTGTTTTTCATAACCATCCATACATTACACGCACTCCTGATCCAGTGGCGTCGCCATGACATTCTTCTAGGAGGGGCAAATATGAAGACGGGCCTCCTGCTCCATCTTCAAAGGGGCTTCCATGGCTTTAGCTCGTATTGCTTTTTTCTCTTCGGTTCTGTTTTATCGATTCAAGAGTTGGTATCCATAAGCAGTTAATCCTCGCCCAGCCGGGGCCGGGAATCAAATCCTGCTTTCGATTTTCCGCGGCAGAAAAAAAAACTGCGCAAGATAGCATGCTCAAGCTTAGTAGAACTTATCCTGTATTCATTTCACATGATTAAAAAGCTTGAGTCAGGCAATTCAAGGTCACTGATGTATGGCCGGCTGAGATCAACTGACATTAACTCAAATACAGCTTTGAAAAGATATTACACATCCCCGGACAATCCTATTGCATGCTAATGTATTACCCTGGGTTTACTTACCTGAACAAGAATATGGAAACTGCAGCCTCGGAACTTCCGGACTTTTTTTTAGATGACATGATTTGTCATCACACTTTCACACACTTGCACACACACTTCGTCTTCCAGGGACAAATATTGAATAACAAATTTCAGCCACACCGTGAACATATTCCCGTAGTTCAGTTGACTTAGAATACAGGCTCTAGGTGTGACCTTAACGTTCGAAAAATGTAAATTACAAAAATTAGGATATACTTGCTAAAATTTAGAGGAAAAGTCTTAGTTTTTGATTTTTATAAACACCCCTTCCATACGACTTTTCTTTATGAGGGCATGCTACTTGATTTTCGACAAAAAAGAACCCAGACGACCTAAAACTAAAGTCATCCGTGACATCATAGGTAACCATGATGACGTCATCTTCTTACACCTTAAATTGCTGGTTGCGTTCTTCTCGAATCATCATAGGCCTTCCGACGGTATTTCTTCTGTTGGGGCCATAATTTGGAGATTATCTGGGCTAAATCCGCTAATCTCCCAAGAGGTGAAGACACCTCCGTGGCTGTCACTGACGAAGGTACCAGAGCTGCCTCATGGCTAGGAAGATCGGTATCATCGGTTTGGAGGTTATGGAACACAAACTGAGAAATCATGGGTGAACTTAACACTCGCTCGGTTGGAAGAGTGTTGGATTCATCTTCCTAGCCCCTGAGAGTGCTCAAAAACAGCATGAAATGGTGGCGCCCAGCGCCGCAAACATTTACGTAGCGATTACCGAATTTTGCGTGGTAGTTCATCTTGAAATCACTAAATCACTCACCGAGATGGAGTCGGAGTTAGCTCATCGTTTCTGAGAGATGTAGTGATTAAATATGCTACCAAGACGCGGCTCCAATTCATGGATATTTACCCAGTAGCATAAGTGGAGACCTCTCGAGGTTCCGGGTTGGTCCGTCGGCATACAAATTGCGCTCACAGGAAATACAAAGACAATTGTGACTGTAAAACATCCGATTTTGAGTTTTATGAGCCTCGCGCATTGATTGCATTACATTTTGACTAATCTTTCCTGCAAAATATATTGATTTGTTCCAGGAAGGATCCAGTGAGGGCCCACGAAACCAGTGAGGGTACTGAACCCCTCCCTCAGAGTCGCCACCCATGCTCAGTGGTGAAACCAGGTCCGTGTAACTTCCCTAGCTCACAGTCCACAGTATTCTACAAAATATCAACAAGACAGGTATTGTAGATATGCATCAGGTACATTAGAACAGGGCAGGTAGTGTATCTGCGCAATGCACATGTTGATGTAAACAGTGATTATTACTGGATGGCGACAATTCATGAGGAATTTTATACAAAGGGAAATGCACTACTGAAGGACATTGTAAAGGTCATGAAGGAGAGGAGAAGAAAATGCTGAATGGTGAATGGTGATAACAGAAGCATCTTTGGGTTCAGTGACAAGATATATTAACAAAATGAAACATCAACTGAAAGAAAGCCCAAGTTTGGATAAGTGACAGGAGGAAGTATGATAAGCAACCTGAATATTTACAAGGATGCAAAACATACCTAAAATGGGGAGTACCAACTATTATATTATTTAAGGCTACAATGGACTTACTCCCATTCAATAATAGTGTAACGAAGTTGGCTTCAGCCCCTCTTTTAAATGCGCTTAGCAGCTTACTCGCGGCTGCTCCCATGTATTGTGAGATCCGAGCTCGGAGCGGATCCCAGGCATGTTATCGGTACCTGCCGGCGTACTGTTCAGACGCGATTGGCCGCAGCCGTGACATGTTGTTGTGAGTCCGCATCCGTTCCCACACAGAGCGCCCGGCACGGTCGGCCCAGGCTGTAATTGCGACATGACACAGTTGGATGTCATTGACACCCGCGTCATCCTGTATCAGGCGGTAGTGTGGGGCAGGAGGGCTGGTTGGAAGTATTTTCGACCAGCCGCAGTCCACCTTGTGTAGCTGCGTCACTGCGTTCTTAACCAACAGCGGCCCGCCAGGTGTGACCGAGTCACCGTCTGGTGTAATAGACGCTCTCGCGCGTGCAGCTGGCCCCCGAGCCGAGACAGTCGTCGCGGGGCAATCAACGAGGCCAGACGTGGGCGAGAGACAGGGGTGAGAGAGGGTCCGAGGTTGAGCGGTTACCTGTCACAGTTGGATTGTCGAGGCTAGTAGTAGCCTGTTACAAGATGTGGGCGCTGGAACATTTTGTGTCACGATTGGACGGTTTTCCGTCGTTGTCAGTCATGATTGCCTGTTGATTTGGATGCCCGAACTTTGGTTGATTTTGATGTCACTATTGAAACTGTTGCTCAAGTGTTAGTCGTATTGGTTAACTAATCAGCCCGGTCAATATAAGGGCATTTACCACTGGTGCTTTTGGACAAGCTGTATAATTTGAGAAGCTACTGAATCTATCTGAAACTAGTTATCGCCGAGCGAGGAAAAATCTAGACTCTCACTACCAGGCAAACGAGACTTGCTTATAGATGGAACGATGACACATACACCAGTAGATGTGTGATGATGAGATACTGACTCCAGTGCCCAAGGCATAGACTAAGGGTCAAATAATCGCAATTGGTCAAGCATGATCAAACACGTTCCCTGCGTTTTTCCTGGAGTTTGAACACTACCTGGGTAAGAAAGTTTGCCGAAGCCGCATTCAACGTACAAAATTATCCAGGAGGTCAATTTTCTACAAAATGGTAATCCCATGCCACAACAATACGTGTACGTCATTTGCATAGAACATTCTATGTCAGGTTCGGTAATTTGGGCATTATTGGGCTAAAAAGAGCGCTGAATTCGAATTCAGCGCCAACAATTACTCTGGATATCAAGTTCCCACAAAAAATAGGCCAATGTATGCCACACCAGGTCCTTATGTTAATGGTCTTGGCTGACCTATTTCATATTCCTATAGTTTGTCATGCATTTGACTAAACAATGCCGCCGAATGCGAATTCAGCGCAAAAAGTACTCTTAAGATGACATTGTAGCACATAATAGCCCAACATAGGTCATGTTAGGTAACCTAAATAGTGACCCAGAATAATCTTGAAAAAGAGAGATGAGAGGCTGGCTTGAGAAGATCCGTTTGCCGATTCTGACATCCAGCGATCAAGCTGCGAAGTTGCCCGCCGAAAACAAGCCCCCACCCTCCCCTCGAGCTGTCTCGTAGGTGCCCTTATCAGGGCATTTACGGGAAGCTCCAACCCTAGGTGACGTCAGTCACCCGGCCTACTAGCTGGTTGCTCGCCGGACTAGCCGACAGCTCCCCGCCGCTCTCGATGCCTCCACAACATAGCCCCCTGTCTAAAATACTCCATTTTCGCCGATGATTTGGTCATATGGTGCACGCACCCATCGGCAGACAAAGCAAATGATTTAATGCAGCGCGCCATGAATCAAATTGATTCCTGGTGCTCCCTTTGGGGACTGCAAATCTCCCCCGCCAAATCCGTCACAATGCTTTTCTCCCGGCTCAACTCGTACATCCCACCTCTTACACCACTCCGTTATCGCGACCAAATTATCCCTCACCAAACCACCTTCACCTATCCTGGCATCGTACTAGACAAAAGTCCTTGCTTCGGCACCCATATTGCTTATCTAAAACAACGTTGCGCAAAACGTCTAAATCTCCTGGCTGCATCTCCGGTCGCGACTGGGGTGCAGACAGGGCTACCCTCAACACAATGTATATTACTCTGATTCGCTCAATCCTGGAATACAATGCGTTTATCTTCGATCATATATCTCCTACACACATCGCAACACTTGAACGCATACAGAATAACGCACTTCGCCTCATCACTGGAGCACACCGCACCACGCCCATCACTAGTCTACGGGCTGAGGCCCACCTCCCCAGCTTACAACACCGCAGAACACTCCAACTAGTCAGATACCACTTTCGGACCACAACACAGCACAACCACCCTGCCAGCCTCGCACTCTCTAATCCTCCCGTTCGACGTTCATATAATAGGAACAAATACAATATTGCCATACATTTGAACCATGTCCTTACATTCGCACTCAAATTCCTCAAGGTAATCCCCGGCAAATTGCCTCCCCTACTCCCGTTTGGCACATGTATCACCCCAATCTGGAATATCTCTTCCATCAAAACAAACAATTACTTTCCCCCCTCGAAACCCAACAAACATTTTTCGAATATCAAGCAGCCCACCCCCATTTTACATACTTCCACACGGATGGATCCCGTACCGCAGACGGTACGGGAGCTGCTTGGTGTGGTGGACCCAACTTTGGCCAAATAAAATTAACACCACACCACTCGGTTTACACTTCAGAGTTAGTCGCAATCTACGCCTGTCTACGCCACATTGTTCAACACCACATCACCACACCAACAATCATCTGCACTGACTCACGTTCGTCATCGATGCTCTCGCAGCCATACACAACACTACACACCCCACACTCCACGCTATCCGTCAACTCTATCACACGCATCATGCTCACCTTAAACTCACACTGCTCTGGGTCCCTGGCCACATGGGGATTCCGGGCAACGAGCGGGCGGATGAGCTCGCTTGTCGAGCCATCGACCTCCCACCCACCCCCAACCTCCCAGTTCCCCTCTGTGACCTTTTGTCCCTCACCAACCAACTATTCAACACATATTTCCAGGCATGCTGGAACCACAACACTACACATTTAGACATTGCGTGTAAAGAAAATATACGACCTTCAATATACCAGGAGGTGCTGAGTTGACATCAAAAGTAACGATGAAGATTATACTTTATTACTCAACGTTTCGGCCAGGGGCCATCGTCAGGAGTGGCCCCTGGCCGAAACGTTGAGTAATAAAGTATAACCTTCATCGTTACTTTTGATGTCAACTCAGCACCTCCTGGTATATTGAAGGTCGTATATTTTCTTTACACGCAATGTCTAAAACCCAGGAGCATCGAAGAGCTATTCTTCGTTGTATTAAACTACACATTTACACCGCCTTAAACCCCTTCTCGCCAAATGGCCCTCTTCCCGACAACACACACGCTCACATGAGATCCTCCTTGCTCGACTCCGACTCGGGCACACCAAACTCACACATGATTTCCTCTTCAGCTAACTTCGCCGCGCTCCGCCTTGCCAAACATATGATGTACATAACTCTGTGGAACATTTCTTACTTATCTGCCCTGCCTACCAATTACAACATCGCCCCCTTCTTTCCTACATTGCCCAACATCAGATTCCACTTTCACTGCCAAGCCTTCTCGGTGACAAACACCCGAAGCTCATTGAGCTACTATTTACATTCTTGCACAGCACCAAACTTGAGGAAGTAATTTGAAGTCAACCGCCATCATCTCCGTCGTCGCAAAACACATACATATAGGTTATATCACACTAGGTAGGCAGAGACCGATCCAATTTGGCCATAACGGACGGTTCTCCATATAAATTGTGCTTGGTTTTTACCTACGGTAAAAACCAAGCACCTATGGGTGCTTGGTTTTTCCAAGCTCCTTGGTTTTTTTTTCACCTTCTCAGGTTTTTCCAAGATTTAACTCAAACATACACCTACACATGCAAGGTCGGGCCCGACTCCCACGACTCGCCCTGGGCGTCGGGCCTCCGCTTCGCTTTTCAGGTCGCAGGTGAGCAGTGGAGCCTCTCCGGAGGTTACGATGCTGCCCACCCTCCAAGTGTCCTTCTAAGTGTCGTGTATGTATGTATGTATGTGTATGTTTCACCTGTGTATGTATGTATCGGCCATTACGCCACGTTCCTTGCTTGCTGGCGTCTCATCTTTCCTGTCTTTCTTATTTGACATAACCGGATGCCACATAAGCCGGATTAAAGTAACTCTTTCTTTAACGTAGCATATCTCTGGAGGATAGCACTCTGCCTCTGCTAAAGATGGGGGAAAAACTAGTAGGTTGCCCGCCAGACTAGCTGACAGCTCCCCGCCAATAGTAGGCTGCTCGCCGGATTAGCCGGCGCAGCTTCCCCTCCCACTTCCCTTCGGCTCAGCGGCGCTTTCGGGCGTCGTCGGGAAACCGAATTTTATCGGAAGCCAGTCTCGTCTGTGTTTTGAGTCCCATCCCTCCCTATATGTTAGAGTCGGTCAAAGGTCCCTTGCTTGGTCAAAGGATCGTGCTAACCGACTGCGGCCGCCTCTGACCGACTTATCCCATCCCTCCAAACCTTGTGTCTTTCTCCACCTTTCCACGACGGTTTTTTACCCTTTCATTGTAGCACCCCATCTCGGTGTCCATCTTGCCTGCACCCCTTCAGCCCTTGCCTCTTGCACCACTTCTCACGCCACACATAGCACACTCCCCTCCCCACTCCCCTCCTGGGTATCCACCCCGCCCCGGTATGCCCGGGGTCCCCCCCCCCTCGGAGGGCGGTGGGCGCCGGCCACCGCCGGGAATCCGTCTGTCCCCTCCTCGCGACCCTCCTGAGAGGGAGTCCTTCCTCCTCTTGACTAAGAAGGAGGGCTTCTTCACGAAAACGTCTCCCTTCGCCATAGCGAGGGAGATAGACGGGTGGACGGGCGGTGTGGCCTCTGCCAAAGTACCTCGATCTGGTGCCCTCCTGGTGCGGGTCAGGGAGGTCTCCCAGGCCCGGACCCTACGGGGTCTCAGAGGTGACCCGCCTTGATCGCGGAACCCGCCCTGGCCCTGTCCTAAAACTAGAATTCCGAACCTTGACAGCGCCGACCCACGTCATAGCGGAGTATCTCCGTATAGGGCTCCGCGCCTGGACCCCGCCCCAGGTCCGCTGTACGTACTGTCAGCGGTACGGCTACCTCAGCAGGGAGTGCCGCTTCAAGGAACCGATTTGTGGGTGCTGCACCGGAGGTTACCCCACGGACACGTGCGCGTCCGAGGAGGCACGATGCGCATCGCGCCAGGGACCCCACCCCTCGTCGTCCACATGCTGACCGGTCTGGCTAGACGCCAGGGAACGACAACAGCGTCGCCACGCGGCGCCAGTCCGCTCCCCCTGTCTCTCGCATCACCGGTGGTGTGGGCTCGGCCCCGTGCGGCCCCCTTGTGGCCGACCCAGCCGAGGCGGTCGCTCGACCTCGCTCCCTCCTGCCCGGACCGTCCGAGCCCACCCTTCCCCCTCCTCCCCCTCCCCCACCGCCGGCCACGTGCCCCGCCCCTCTCACAGGCCCCACCGACACCCGACCCCCCACCGCCACCAGGCCGCCCCGCCCCGCCCACCGGGGCATGGGGCCTCTCTGACGCCGCCCCCACAGGGCCGCCCCTATTAACCCCGCCCCCTCTCTGACCTCCCGGATCGACCCCGACTCCCGGTTCCCGATCCCGTCCAACTCTGACGAGACGGACGACTCCGCCACACCCTCCCCGCCACACACACGCTTGCGGGAGCGTGATTACCAGCACCACTAATGCAGACGCCCGTCACTGAATTCCTGCTCCAATGGAATACGAGGTCTCTCATATCTCATTGGGCAGAACTCAAGGAATATATCATCAAAACAAACCATTGATTGTCGCCGTTCAGGAGACCTGATGGCGCGACAATGAACCATGTCTTTGGCTACACCTTCTATACCCACAACAGAAATTATACACCCCGCGGCGGCGGGATAGCTTTATTTATATCGGATACCCTTCTTCACTGCCCGATCACCATCCCCAATTACCTGAACTTTGTTGCCATATCTGTCCAAATTGCACAACTAGAGCTCACTGTACTCTCCCTCTATCTTCCCCCTACGCATACAATATCTCTAGCTTCTGTAACCAACTTCTCCGGTCTCCTCTCACACCCCTGTCTGGTGCTGGGCGACCTCAACGCCCACCACCAAGCATGGGTTGTCACACCACAAACCTGGGCGGACATCACATTGAATCACTCCTCAACACCCACAACATGGTCTTTTTTAATGACCAAACACCCGCACACAACACAGACATCGCGCCGTTCCGTCCGTCTGCCATTGACCTCTCCCTGGCTTCAGCTTTTATATCACCCTCCTCTCTTGGCACGTGCAACCCGATTCCCTTTTTAGCGATCACTTTCCTATTCATCTCATACTTCAACGCTCAGCTCAGTCTAGATATCTTTTTATACCCCGCTTGAACGTTCGCAAAGCGAAATGGCCATCTTTCTCCCAGGAAATTGATAATCACATCCCTCCCCAGTCTCATTCCCCCAATCTCGGCTCTACTCAATACCATGTTACTCGCGGCAGAAAAAAAAACACACTCGTCGCTCCCCCAACCGTGAGCACGTGCCGTGGTGGAATGACTAGTGTCAACGTGTCGCCGTCCTGCGGCGGCGGGCTGAGCGGAAATTTCGCAAAAATATCACCACACAAAACATGTTAGAAGCCCGCGAGGCTAAAAGACATTGTCAGCAAGTTATCCTTGAGGAAAAAAACACAGCTGGCAACTCTATTCCAACACATTCAATCGTCATAACCACATCTCCCAAATTTGAACTAAAATTCGCTCATTCTCCAATGACAGATTCCAAACCGCGCATTCCCGCAACTGACAATCAATCAGCGCAACATAACCGAGCCCAGAGCAGTTGCGGAACACTCCGCCACTTATTATTCTGACATCTCCTCCAACAACCAGTACTCATAGCACACCACCACATTCCTTCGCGATGCCCATGCCACCTGTGATTTTGGCTCCGACAACACTGGACCTTACAACGCCCCCTTTGCAATCTATGAACTCAATGTATCCCTCTCCAAGGTAACAAACAGTGCGGTTGGCCCTGATCAATTGACATACCCCTTCTTCCAAAATATATTTGACCCCCGTAAAGACAGCCTCCTTTCGGCGCTAAATCACCTATGGATTGACGGTACTTTCCCAGGTTCTTGGTCTATTAGCACTATCCCTATCGCTAAACCTTTCAAACCTCGACACCTCCCTTCCAGCTATCGCCCTATATATCTCACTAGCTTTGTTTCCAAAGCCTTTGAGCGCATGCCCAGTGGACGAATCAGAGTCTATCTTGAAAATAACAAAATTGAATCCCCTTTCCAAAGCGGCTTTCGATCAAGACGGAGCACCGCTGATAACCTCGTCGAAATTGTTGACTTAATCCAGTTTGGATTCGTGAAAAATCGAAACTGTCCTTTATCCTTTTTCTATACCTACACTCCGCGCTCAATAAAGTACACCGTTCTGCCCTTCGAATTAAACTACAACGAATTGGTATCAAGGGTAGAATAATCGCCAGCTTTCTCGCTAGGTAGAATGATCGCCAACTTTCCTTTATCGCCAACTTTCTCGACGATCGTTGAGATTTTGAAATCCTCTCGACGATCCTTCACCGTTCGTTGCGGCAACGTCCACTCTCGGTCCCACACTCTCGATCAAGGTGTCCCGCAAGGCAGCGTCCTATTCCCAACCCTATTTCTCATTCTGATCAACAATGCATTGGACCAAATTCCTCTGATTTCCCCCTGTCTAAAAGAATATCTGTACGCCGATGATTTCGCCATTTGGTGCACCCGCTCCTCGGCAGATACAGCAAACCACTTTGTCCAACTCGCCATGAATCACATTGATCCATGGTGCATTATCTGGGGCTACAAATCTCTCCCACTAAATCGGTCACAATGCTATTTTCTCGGCTTCCCAGATATACCCCACCCCATACACCGCTCCGTTATCGCGGTAAAATTATTTTCCTCCAAACCTCCTTCAAATATTTCGGAATTATCCTCGAAAAAGGACTCTATTTCGGCCTCCATATTACTTATCTTAAAGAGCGCTGCGCTAAGCGCTTAAATCTCCTGTGCTACATCTTCGGTCGCGACTGGGGTACAGACAGGGCCACCCTCACAAAAATGTGCATTGCACTGATTCGTTCCATCCTGGAATACAATGCGTTTATCTTCGAGCATATATCCCCGTCACACACCACCACACTAGAATGCATACAAAGCCATGCACTCCGCCTCATCACCGGAGCACACAGCACAACATCTACCACCAGTCTCCGGACTGAGGTCAACCTTCCCAGCCTACAGCACCGCAGAACACAACTCGTTAGATATAACTTCAGGACAACAACACAGCTAAATCACACCTCCAATGTTGCGTGGTCCAAACCCCCTGTTCGGCGTTCCAATAACAAAAATAATTACAACATTACTATCCACTTGCAACAGGTTCTCAAACTCGCACGGAAATTTCCCATTGTAACCCCAGACCAAATCCCTCTTCTCCAATTCTGGCACGTGAAACACCCTAAACTCGAGCATCTCTTTATGCACAGCAAAACCCTACTCTCCCACATCGACGCTCAAGTCAAATTATTTGAATATCTAGAGGCCCACCCACAACACACATTCTTCTGCACTTACGGCTCCCGTACCAACGATGGTACGGGCGCCGCCTGGTGCGATGGGCCCGACACTGGTCAAACTAAACTAATACCCCATCATTCGGTATACACAGCAGAATTAGTCGCCATACTCACTTGCATGCAACGCATCATTGCACGACACATCACCATCCCTAATGCAATCTGCACTGATTCATGCTCCTCTATTGACGCCCTAGCGGCCATACATAACACCACGCACTCCACGCCATCCGACACCTCTACAATGACAACCACGCACACCTTCAGCTCACCCTCCTCTGGATCCCCGCACATAGGGGTATCCCGGTGAACGATCGAGCGGATGGTCGAGCACATGTCGAGTTCGCACTACTGTCGCCCAAATTTTACTTACTTGTCCAGCATATGCTCCTCATCGTCGCTTATTCTCCAGTATTTCACCAACACTCATACGCAATTTTCGCTTCGGGCTCTCCTCGGAGATGAGCACCCGGCGCTCCTCGAGCTACTTTTCCGCTTTTTACATTACACCAAACTTTCCGAATTAATCTGATTTTCTGGCGCACTCCACCTGGTTCGAGCTGATCTGATGTGAAGTTAAAAGCTATAAGGCACGCGCTACACGCTGCCTGTCTTCCTCTCCGATTCGCCGAACACAAATAATATAGGTTATTTCCCAATAGGTAGGAAGGGTCCGATCAAATTTGGCAAAAAGGATGGCTGCCCCATAGCTTGCGCTTCGTCCTCACCTGCGATCGACACTTCCTGTATAACCTCGATCACGTACGACCAGCGTGTTCGGTTGCTGTCCTTGCGGCGACAGCTGATTGTGCCCCTTGTCTCGATGTCGGTCGCTCAACATGGATCATGTTCTTCAGTCGTTGACCGCACCTACATCTGTCCATCTGCCGGGGCAGGCCAGGACGATGCCGGTGGTATGCCTGGTCAACTTGTTTAGTGTTACTCACTGGTATCAAGTCGTGAATGCCGCTCCACTCATGACAGATTGTCAGATACTTACGTCAGAGATATCTCGTGAGACTGGAGACGTTCGGTGCGAACGGAAGCTTTGGGATGGAGTGGAAAAGGCCAACCAGACGTTTGTTTCCCACTTGAGGGGATACCCAATTTGCATGGTATTTGTCTTCACGAATGGAGCACTATGGCTGCGTTTGCAATACGCTCTATATAAAACGGTGGCAGCCACATTTGAATGGGAGCATAGGTTGGAGTAGACACTTGCTCTTAGAGATGAATCTGACTTTTATGGAACCACATCCTCGGGGGAATACCCTGTAAAGGGGAGCCTCACAGACCCAAAAGGCCCTCATACGTCTCAAGGGGAATGTCATAACCCTCACATATGTCCGTTGAATACTGCAAGGCTCCTTTCCCATAATCATTTATTGCACCTACATAATGCTGTTCTTGCTTCCGAAATACTAGCATGAGCTGTAAAACGGTACACTAGGCACCATTGGACGCCTGTTAGGTCAGGACCCCATTGGGGTTTCTAACCCCAAAGGGGCCCTGACCTACCCTGCCTGGCGTATCCCTTAATTTACATGTCATCGACTAAGTTTGTCAATTGAAAGCAGACCTTAACGAACATAACGTAGCTTAAACATGACGTGGTCATGCAGCTGCGACAAGCTGTGAGACTGCAGTATCCAACTGACTGAATGGGAACGGCGGGTTAATGGGCGGGTTAAAGCGCTGCGGTGGCGCTAAAGTAGATGCCATCAGCCCACGGCATCTCCCCTGGACAGAGATACACGGCCGACAGAAGCCCTGTGAATAACCTCCACACGACAGTCCGTCACGACTTGGGTTTCATCTTGCCGCAGTCACACCATTAATTATCAGATGTGATTAAACTCCGGGCAGAGAGTCGCCAATTCGTCCATCACCACCAACTCTGGCATCAGGTCACCAGCGGCGAGCCATGTTGCTGGGTAGCAATGAGACAGTAGCGAGATGGTACCGAGGCAGTACTGAGACAAAGCCGAGACAGTGCCGAGACAGTACCGAGACAGTACGATGAAGCACCGAGACAGTACCGGGACAGTACCGAGACAGTACTGAGAGAGTGCCGATACAGTGCCGAGACAGAGGCGAGGAAATATCGAGTCGGTATTGATTAAATCCCAAGACAGTATCGAGACCGTACCGAGACAGTACCGGGACAGAACCGATACAGTATTGAGAGAGTGCCGATACAGTGCCGAGACAGATGCGAGGAAATATCGAGTCGGTATTGATACAATCCCAAGACAGTATCGAGACAGTACCGAGACAGTACCGGGACAGTACCGATACCGTACTGAGAGAGTGCCGATGCAGTGCCGAGACAGAGGCGAGGAAATATCGAGTCGGTATTGATACAATCCCGAGACAGTATCGAGAGAGTACCGAGACAGTACCGGGACAGTACCGATACAGTACTGAGAGAGTGCCGATACAGTGCCGAGACAGAGGCGAGGAAATATCGAGTCGGTATTGATACAATCCCGAGACAATGCCGAGACAGTCCCGAGACAGTACCGAGGAAGTACCGGGACAGTACCGAGATAGTACCGAGGAAGCATCGACGCGGTACCGAGACAGCACCGAGACAATGCCGAGAGTGCATTGAGACAGTCCCGAGACAGTACCTGGACAGAACCGAGACAGTACCGAGGAAGTACCGGGACAGTACCGAAACAGTACCGAGGAAGTACCGGGACAGTACCGAAACAGTACCGAGGAAGTATAGGCGCAGTACGGAAACAGTCCTAGATCGAACCGAGACAGTACCGGGACAGTATCGATGCAATCCTGAGACAGTATCGAGGAAGTGCCGATACAGTATCGAGACAGTGCCGAGGAAGCACCGGAAAAATGCCGGGACAGTACGGAGACAGTATTGAGACAGCCGGGGTGTCGTCACAAGTGTTGGCATGTGTCGGCCACGGTATCGCCACAAGTGTTGGCATGTGTCGGCCACGGTATCGCCACAAGTGTTGGCATGTGTCGGCCACGGTATCGCCACAAGTGTTGGCATGTGTCGGCCACGGTATCGCCACAAGATTTTGCTGAATTTTGATGACTCGTCTTATATGACTTAACTTAGCTTGTTTTTGTTTAAATCAAGAACTGTCTGTGGGTGCCGGGGAAGCCGTGCCAGCGGACCACAGTACATGGTGTGTCCGATCCGCCGGCCGCTGTAATGGTGTGGAATTGACCGATGGGTGCGTCTCAAGAGCCATGCACTTACAGTACCACCACAGGCGTCCATCCGCCCCTCCCACCAACTACACCACGTGACACTCACAGTACCACCACAGGCGTCCATCCACCCCTCCCACCAACTACACCACGTGACACTCACAGTAACACCACAGGCGTCTATCCGCCCCTCCCACCAACTACACCACGTGACACTCACAAAAGGAAATACACCACGTACACCAAACCACCACAGGCGTCCATCCGTCCCTCCCACCAACTACACCACGTGACACTCACAGTACCACCACAGGCGTCCATCCACCCCTCCCACCAACTACACCACGTGACACTCACAGTACCACCACAGGCGTCCATCCACCCCTCCCACCAACTACACCACGTGACACTCACAGTACCACCACAGGTGTCCATCCGCCCCTCCCACCAACTACACCACGTGACACTCACAGTACCACCACAGGCGTCCATCCGCCCCTCCCACCAACTACACCACGTGACACTCACAGTACCACTACAGGAGTCCATCCACCCCTCCCACCAACTACACCACGTGACACTCACAGTACCACCACAGGCGTCCATCCGCCCCTCCCACCAACTACACCACGTGACACTCACAGTACCACCACAGGCGTCCATCCGCCCCTTCCACGAATTACACCACGTGACACTCACAGTACCACTACAGGCGTCCATCCGCCCCTTCCACGAATTACACCACGTGACACTCACAGTACCACTACAGGCGTCCATCCGCCCCTCCCACCAACTACATCACGTGATACTCACAGTACCACGCTGAAAACATATTTGACCACCTTTAACAGAGTAAACTCTCCTTCTTGGTGTTTAAGGGGTGTTGAGCGCAGACGACCGCCCCCTACCACCCGTAGAGCTACTGCTCGCTTATTCGGAGATTTTCGGCATAGTTACCCTAACCCGGTTAACACCCTTTCCCAGATATACCATGATCCGATTACCATGACAAACTGGGTAACCACCGTGCATTACTACCCCAGTGCACCCCAATAATACTCCGAAAAAGAGAGTTCTAGGACCACCTTTGCAAACCCCCTATAAGGTAGTAGAAGCCTCGGGCTGCAGCCTAGTCAGCTGTATGGCGCAGAGTATGGAGTATGACTGCAGTCATACTCGCTTGTGGTAGTCAAGCCACATATTGAAACTTTTGTCAGAGTTTTCCATCGGAATAAGCTCTGAATTCCTCTCGTCATTGACGCATCTTCATCGAAGGTCGCAACCAGTTCAACGATAGTGACACGTGTTAATAGTAGTGGTTATTGGTTTTTACGACACGGCGACCGTTGAGTCATGTAGCGTCGCCAATCTCTCACGCCGATTGGTCACGGGCGAAGAGTAGCGATGGGTGAGACTCGAACTCACAAACTTTCGATTGTGAAACGGGCCACTTACCCCTAGACTACTCGTCCCCCAGTTCAACGATAGGCATACAGCAATGGAAAAGCCGGAGGAGGCAGGCAGCAGCACCCGTTTGTATTGAGTCAAATGAACATTGAGTGAAAATGAAGTTCACTTCCACCGCATGCTCGGGCTGAGTGCACAATCACCTTGTGAAACTACGGAAACTACGGTACACCGCTGCCATCGGACAGTCCAGTGCTGCCGGCAGATGATCTGCCGTTGCTGGCAGACGGTCCAGCGCCGCCGGCGGACGGTCCAGCGCTGATCCGCCGTTGCCGGCGGACAGACTAGCGCTGCCGGCGTACAGTCCAGCGCTGCCGGTGGACGGTCCAGCGCTGCCGGCGTACAGTCCAGCGCTGCCGGTGGACGGTCCAGCGCTTCCAGCGGACAATCCAGCGCTGCCGGTGGACGGTCCAGCGCTTCCAGCGAACGATCCAGTGCTACCGGTGGACGGTTCACCGCTGCCGGCCGAGGGTCCAAAGTTGCCGGCGGACGATCTACCGTTGCCGGCGGACAGACTAGCGCTGCCGGCGTACAGTCCAGCGCTGCCGGTGGACGGTCCAGCGCTTCCAGCGGACAATCCAGCGCTGCAGGTGGACGGTCCAGCGCTTCCAGCGGACAATCCAGCGCTGCTGGTGGACGGTCCAGCGCTTCCAGCGAACGATCCAGTGCTACCGGTGGACGGTTCACCGCTGCCGGCCGAGGGTCCAAAGTTGCCGGCGGACAATCCAGTGCTACCGGTGGACGGTTCACCGCTGCCGGCCGAGGGTCCAAAGTTGCCGGCGGACGATCTACCGTTGCCGGCGGACGGTCCAGCGCTAATGGCGAACGATCCACTGCTGCCAGCGAACGGTCCAGCGCCGCCGGCGGGCAGTCCAGCGTTGCCGGTGGATGATCCAGTGCTGCCGGTGGACGGTTCACCGTTGGGGCGGACGGTTCAGCACCGCCGGCGGACGGTCCAGAGTTGCCGACGGACGGTCCGAAGTTGCCGGCGGATGATCGACCGGTGCTAGCGGACGGTCCACTGCTGCCAGCGGACGGTCCAGCGCCGCCAGAAGATGACGCGTCGTTGCCGATGGACAGCCCAGCAACACCCTCGGACGGTCCAGCACTGATCCGCCGTTGCCGGCGGACGGACCAGTTCTTCCGGCGTCCCAGCAGTGCGGCTGGTGTGGGGACGGGTACCTGGTACAGGCGGGCCGATAATCCACTGACAAACCACAGGACTTCAAAAATCACGATACAGAAATGACAGCAATTGGAAAAACCTCGCAAATAAACAGTGCGCTACATTTGTCTTAGTCGATGGCTGCAAAATTTGTTTCCCTACCGCGCAAAAACCCTGTTGCCAAATTAAGCTAAGTGTCCCATTAGGTTCGAAATAGCAGGATGGGGAGTGCGGGAGGTTGTTGGTGCTTTAATCATGCCGTATGTGTATGCTTGTATTGATTCGATGTGAAGGATGTGTCCATGCAGAAAAGGCGCTTGAAAATCTCTTGGTTTTCTTCCCTCATTGTTTTTTTTTGCATTTGATGGGTGTATTCGATTTCCCAGGTGCGGATTTTTGCGCTCCCAATGCGTTTCGGTGCGGATGTTTTCCGCGGTTGGTGCGCCTCGTCGAGCCATTTGCCATACTCTGCAGTCAGGCATCCATAGCTTTATAATCGTAGATAAACCGGTAAATTTGTGCTTTAAGGTGTTTGATGGAATTGGAATTTATCCTTCCAATTAAATATTCTTGAATGTGACTAAGATGATGGAACGACTCATTTGCTGTGCAAATGCTTACTTTTCAGTTTGTGAACAAAATATCACCCAGAAAGGAGCTGAGTTAAGTAGTATAGCATAAAAAGTACATAAAAAGTAACTTCACCTAATCTAACCTAGTATATCATAGCTCTGGATAAAAAGATCAAAAAGTATAATTTTGAGAGAGAACAAAATTCGAACATTTTATGTTCTTAAAATTTCCAAATTAAAACATAACCTAATATAACCTCGTCAAGCCATTTGCCATAGTTTGCAGTCTGGCATACAGCGCGGCAATAACCCTAAACAAACTGGTAAATTTGTGCTTTAAGGTGTTTTTATTTCTTGGAATTTATCCTTCCAATGTAATCAATGTTCATGAATGCGACTAAGATGATCGGATCAGGCATTTCCTGTGCAAATGCTTACTTTTCAGTTTATGATCAAATAACACCAAAAATGTACTTTGGGTTATGAAGCATTGCATATAAAGTAATATTTAAAAAATAATAAATGTCACATAACCTAACCTAACCTAACCTATCCTGACGACCCTCTTGAGAATACAAACGCAAAAAATAATATAACTTGAACGTTTTTGAACAATGTATATTCTCACAATTTCCCAACTTAAAATGTTTTATCTGAACCCTACCTAACCTTCTTTTTAATAACACAGTTTTTTTTTGGGGGAAATATTTTACAACGTTGTCCAACATAGAAAACTTAAATCACCAAAACCTAATCAAACTCAACCCAACCCATTTGCTTGTTTTATGGAGGAAAAATGTGTGCACAATTTATCTTGTGAACTGGTAACGTTAAAACACAATAACGACAAACCTACGCATGTCTGCTATGGGGCATTATGAACATGTCGCGACGGCTCGGGGTCAGTTGGTTAAAAATGTATTAAGGGTAAAATGGTACATGCAACAGCTTACCCCGGTGATTCATGCAGTATTGTTTTAATCAAATATGTGTTGTACGTATGGATTAACCCTAGCCGTGCCGGGGGGGGGTTCTCGGAGCCCCCTCGTTTTTTTTGCAATAGCTGCCGAATGAATAGGCACAAATACACCAGTTCTTCAGTAGCTAATTTTTCATCTGTTTTGCTTATTTTGTAAAAATTTCAAGTCAGGTATTCAAAGGTGATTGACCTGGAATGGGTAAAAGGGAGTTTCCAAAATATTGAAAGTGCCGCCAATGAGAGTAGTAGCAACAATCCAGCACACAACTTGGGTAATGCTATCTTTGCATCAAGGCGAACGAAATTCCATCTTGAAATTTTAATTTAGGTCAACGTTACTGACCTGAGATTAGGTCAGTTTCCTCGACTGTTTACCGTATTCAGTGGAGAAAATTCAGTTTGTGGGTGATTTGTCACGCCGAATATGATGAATACTATGCAATAAGCATTCTGGGTAAATTTATGTGTTAAAGGTCAAGGACATGAGGTCAGGTCACTTATCATGTATATTCTACACAATGCAATCGTATACAGAATGCTACTGTTTCTCACCAAGTGATAACTGAATTCAGTTTCACCTCCGCCTTAGTCGTGCGACATGATATTTGATGACAATCGAATGGTCTGAGATGACCTGACGTGAATGTTAAAAGGAAACAAATTCGTTACTTAAAAGAGAAGCACAAGAAATGGATATACAGGAAGTCCGTAAAGTTTCTTTGCAATTCAAAAATGTATTACAAAAGCAAATGAATGGATAAATATGTGGAAACTATTACAAAATGAGAAGTAGATGGTGAAGTTTTGAAGATTTGAAGTTGAATGAATTTGAATTTGATTTCAATTTGATATTGAAGATTTCCTGCCATGTTCGCTGCAGCATAGCCAATGGTGGCAGTGGCGTCAGGGATCCTTTGCTTTGGGTCGTTGATGTCCAGTATCTTTGTTCGATACACGATATCTTGAACATAACGCCATAAAAAGAAGTCCAGGGGAGTGATATCCGGGGAATGAGATGGCCAGGGAATAGGCCATCTCTTTCAATCCACTGTTCTAGAAGCCATCTTCTGGAGTAGCCATTTTAAAGGTTTCATTTGACAGAACCTCTTCCATCAACATGGTACCGGAAAAGCACACATGCAATGTGACTAAAGCCTTTGATAATCAATGATTACATTGCACAAATCTGATAAAAACATCCTATCAATTGCCTTTGTAATATTTTTTTTATTGTAAAGACACTTTATGGACACCCTGTATGGGCCATTGAAAGCATTCAGATAATACGAGCATTCCGAAATGCTAGATAACGATATGGATCTTCAGCTTTTATGAGACTATTTTGAGGATGAGGGATGTAAGTGCCTCTTAGTGCTGGCCTCTCCACTTCGCCAACGCGCTTTGTTTCTCAGTAGGGATAAGAAGCTGACAGATATCCCCACACGGCCAATATTGACGTCCATCAGCATAATGGTGTGGGCTCGTATTACGTCAGTGGAAGGCGCGCACGCCCGCCTCACTCACCCGGCCGCCCTTCTGCTGCTGTAGCATAACCTCCCAACCAAAACGTGCCAACACACAGATGGCGATGTAATCAGAACACGCAGCATGCAGATGACGATGTGATCAGAAAACAATGCAATCAGAAAACTACGTGATAGGAGACCACCGGACAAAGTAAATTAAAACATTATAATTCAAAATGTAAACCAAGTTTGCAATTGCAGACGGAGTGGACGTAAATCGCTGGCCATTGCATTTGTACACTTCTGAGGTTTTTCACTTGATCAGTGGTGTATGACCTTTTCCGGCTACCATTCCCATGTCCCGGGCTTCGGGCCACTTCCTATTAGCTCGCAAGCATGTGGCAAACGTCTACACGACAAATCTCAACATACGACTGCCTAAGCTACGCATTGCTGCTTCTTCCGCCTGTGCCTTTATTCCCCCGAAGGCGGTAAGTTCATTATCTGGGGGTCGACGTGCAAGGATGCACAAATTGTACGAAGTGGGTAAACAGCGTGCACTATTACACATAATAGAATAGTCTACAACCGGTGTCAGAGAGTGACACGATAAGATGTGGCATTTGGCCGTGGTGGTAACACTCGGACCTCAAGAACCTGAGCAGGTGTGCAACACAATGTCCCATGTTGGAGCCTTGGTACATTTGGCCGTGGTGGTGACACTCGGACCCCAAGAACCTGACCAGGTGTGGAACACAATGTCCCATGTTGGAGCCTTGGTACATTCAGAAGGCGAGGCAGCTGGGGAGCACGAAGGTTGTGACATTCGCTACAATGACATTGCCTCCCCGTGCCGTCCACACTGTTCGGTTGGTCGTGATGCTGCTTTGGCGTGCGGTGGTCTCGATGGTTCCTGCGGGTACGGCCGAAAAACGCTTGTGGGGGAGACATGTCTGTCAGGTGTGGTGACTGGGGTGGCGGTGGGAGATATGCGCGTGCCGCTCGTTCCCACGAGATGTCAGGCACTGGTGTCATTAACATCACCCAGCATTGCCGGTTGAGAATATAATCTACTGCATCATGTCTGTCATGCGAATTGACGCATGTGGGAATGTGGCTAGTAAGTTGGTTACTCGATTTTTTTCTTTGGTGATATATCTGCGCCTGTTAAAAATATTACACAAGCAACGTGTGTTCGCTATCAAACGTACGGTGAATGTGCGATTGCATGTGTGTGTGTGTATTTGTTTCTGCAAATATTGCTAAGCAATGGATAACCACTCGATCCATGGTTCCTTCGACGGTGACTCTGAAATCCAGCTTGTTACTAGCCTATTTGCTTAATTATTGGTGATCACCGGCAAGTGCAGTATCCAATATCAGGCGAAGTCGGAATAGATGGCACCACACATTGCATAACGCAGCCGATACGAAGCTGCATAACAGTCAGACAATCAGATCCTGGCGTACCGATGACTGAAATGGGTAATACTACTTGAAGATAAAATCAGCATTGGGTTCGCAGCTAGCTGAATGGGATTCTCCAGGTGTATTGAATTGTCGGAGAGACAGATTGGTAAAAATAGTATGATGATAAACGGTAAGTCCAAGTCTAACCGTCTCCAAAAATGCTTACACATGTTTTCAGTATCGGCCCATATCTAGTTTCCCTGATGAAGGCAATAAACTCGAAACGTCGGCACATGTCTGAATATTTTTTAATAAAAGCACTATCAATGACATTAATGTGAAAACAACTATTTGTACATCCTGTGTTTTTTGCAACGCCATGTACGAGAACAGAGATCATCTCAAGCAAGCGAGACAGCTTGCAGTGCATAGTAAAGGTGAGGGAAAGATGTTGGGCTCTTTACGAAATCGTGTGGAAAGGAAAGTAAGAGGAAAAAGATATCGCGAGTGAAAATGCTCCCAGCATATTTTCAGCTGCACGACGTACATTTATGAATCCATGAATGTGCTTTAGCCGAGAAGAAATATATACGTGTTTATATTAGATGCTGTGACGCTGTTTTACATACCATAAGGAACCTGGAAACTCAGGATATAGATAGGAGATACGTCCGACATTATCTGTTCAGATTTTCTAACGCTGTGCTTAATTCACCACTTTGTAGTTGGCAAACATTTACCAATTTGTAAGGCAACATTCCACTCACGGAAAGCATTTAATCGGTTATAAAATACACTCCTATCAGACCATCAAAACGTTGTGGATCTATGCGTTCTGTTACTGGCAGACGTCGGAAGACATTTGTTTCATTGTCTAGACAATAACACGCTTATATTTGACCAAACAACTGCAAGCAACAACTGGGAATTGCAATAAGCAACAAGGTAGCGCAACTTGTGGCAATAATTTTCGTGCACAGTTTTGAGCAAATGACGATGATTATTGTCACAATCAAGCCTGATTTCTTCTGCTGTTGCATCGATGGCTCATTGGGTATTTGTAAATGCACACGCACGCAAAACTTTTAGACTTCATCACTCACCTCAACAGTCTGCACAGCACTATCAGGTTCCCTTGGGATGACACACCACAATAAATATATCCACTTTCCGGACACCATGATTACCGTGGAAAGTGACAGTAAATATACCGCCGAGCTTTACATAAAACCAAACCATTCAGGCGCCATACTTTATCACTCGTCAGCGCGTCCCTTGGCCACTAAGACATCTGTTATTCGATCCGAATATGGACAAGCGACCGTCCTGTCCTCAGACGAGGCTGCCACCACAAGGTCAACCAAAAAGATCGATTGACTTTTCCAACAGAACGGATCTCTGTGTGCAGCTACTTGGGCTAGTGGAAGGGAGCGGTATCCAGATGCGTAGCATTCGAAGGATGGCACCGCTGCCAGTCCCCCCTTGGGAATTGTTGCAACCGTCAGTGGACATGGCACTGTCTGAGACTCCTAAGGACGAACTTATCCTGGAATTGTTTCGGCTGAAAGCCCTAGAACACGTTGACACTTACCACACATGTACCATCATCTACACCGACGGGTTGAAAGCTGCTGATAGTTTGGGTTGTGCTTTTGTAAGTGGAGCCACGACTAGATCGTTTACGCTGCCTCCTCACGCATCAGTTTACACGGCCGAACTCATGGCAGTCACGAAGGTGCCTTATGCTCTATAGAAGTAGGGAACGACGTCGACCATGTCATACTCTCAGATTCTTTAAGTAGCATTCGTGCGATAAAGACGTTTCATCCGCATGACCCCATCGTGCAGGAAGTCTTATTGCGCCTAACTAAGCTCAAGCGAATGTGAAAAAAGTACCATTCTGTTGGATACCCAGCCATGTCGGAATAGCGGGGAACGAATTGGCTGGCCAATCAGTAACGCGTGCTTCCCGGAGCCAATACACCCGGGTGCTGCCTCTCCCCGCAGCACACCTCAGCCAGACAATTTATATGTTTTTCCAGGACAAGTGGCAACGACTTTGGGACTAAACTGGCCAAAACAAACTGAGAACCATCAAGCCAAGGTTGGGGCGGTGGGAGTCATCGTCAAGAACTTCACGAAAGGAGGAAGTGGTGCTCGCCAGGATGCGGGTGGAACACACCTATGCCACCCACGGCTACCTACTCCGGAATGAAGACAGGACAATGTGTACCCGTTGTGATATCGCACTAACCGTGAGACATGTTCTTCTGGTGTGCCCTCGCTTCTCAGCCCAACGACGACGATACTTTGAAAGGGAGGTGTCCACGCTGACGATGGCAAATATTATATGTGATGGGTACGTTTGGTTTAGAATGGACGACTATTCGAGTTTCTCTCAGAAATACGATTTGCTGTCATCTATCCAGAGAGGTAAAGAAATTGCACTGGTTTGGGCATAGTGAATACTCCCTACACTTAGAAGTAAACCCGGCCAGAACCTGAAACCTAGGTAGAAAGGAACACTGTTATGGGCGCTATGTGATCAACATGGTCGATGCGCCCTAAAGCCCAAATAATTAACTGACGAACAGAATAGATATCCATCACATCTTTTGCATCGACTGAAACGAGAGGCTCTCCGTCCGACCAATAAACCATACGAACATCGAAAACCGAAGAGCGCGACCAGAACACCTCAAGTTACAAATGGATTGCTGACTCTGCTATACGTCGACGAAAAACTCACAGCAAAAATCAACCCAGTCATCATATATGCTAATTTAAGCGTGCGTGTCGCCTGGGCGAGCACCACAACCATAACAAGTTTACTAGTTAGGTCAGATATCCAATCCCATCCGGAATGCCCCGCGGAAGCCCGGCGGTGTTCTGCGTGTTCAGCCGGATTGGCTGGCAAGTGTCATCTATTTGGGGTTGTGTACCGAATTTGTTCCAATATTTGCACCGACAGCGGCCAACAGGTCGACTACATTGGCGAGACAGCTCGCCCCGTTCGCCTTCGTTTCAATGAGCACTTTCGCGATGCAAAAAGCAGGACGTTTAACACATCGATGGTAGATCATTTTATAAAATCCCACAGCAGTAGCAGTATAACTTCTGCCACCATGCCTCTAGCCTTAGAGATTATTAAAACATGCAAAGACCACCTGGAGCACAAAATCACCAAGTCAATGTACGTTAACGAGTTTGAACCTGAGTTAAAGTGACCATTTAAGACCATAAAGACCATAAAGTCCTGGCGCTTGGTGAGGTGAACGAGTGAAACTGTATTATCATAGTCAATTTTCTTCGTGTTAGCTTTTGCTATTCATGGTAGTGCTCCTGTGTAACTTTTACGCGCGCGGATATGTACTCTGGCGATTTTTCAACGCGCTGTATAACGTCACTTGTTTGAATGTATGTGACCATGGGTTGTACCCGTTGCACCCGAAATATGATACGCTTAATCAAACTTCCGAATCATTGTAAGGACGGCCAATTAAAAAGTGTACTCTGTCTATAATCATACCTTACATCCAACAAGCACTAAGCGATCTAAAACAACCTCATTCATCTTATTTCTTTTTCTGCGTAAGAAGAACATCGCCTGTGGAAAGAACATTTCTGAAATATGATAGTGAATGGCTTTGCCAATATTTTTACTCTAATTCATGGGGGTTTTATATACTTTCGAGGGGATAAGTGGTCTCTCAGTGTTGGCTTTACCCCCCCATAATTTCAACTTTTAACATGGGATCCAATGGAGTGTGCCCCCAATCCATTTGGGCCTGTCCATTGCCTTCATATACTTGCCCCCCCCCCCCTCCCACCCCATCAATAATTTTCAGAAATCAACACCCGTGCGTCTTGTTTTGCACATTCACTATTGAACATATTCTATGAGCTAAGCGTCATGGCAGCATTTAATTGGCTACCGCTAGAGATTATAGGAGCTAAATGCCGCCACCGGTCAGCACCAAATATGAAATATAATTTTTGGCTATTTTTTTCTTCAAAATCCATCATCTATTATTGAGGCCCTATATATAGCATGGCACGCCTCACATATATCGTTAATGCCGAGCTGAGCATAGGGGAGACCGGACTATTTGATACACGGGGTGGTTGATGCAACAGCATGTTCTTCAAATGTATGCAGCCGGTTGTCATGCTAAAAACAACATGAGGGGGGTCGAGAGCCCCGACCAGGCGAGGGTTAAAGCAACTACGATCACAGTGCATCGCCTGTCATCGACCACTCGGTGTCAAGCACATACTTATATATTGCACCAAATGCAATACACGAGTATGCATCAATCCCATACTCATACACTGCACCAAAGATGCCAGAGAACACACCACAAATTACTGCACTTTTAATAGCATGATTCTACTAAGTATCACTTCACTTCTCAACGACGGGCATCCAACACTACGCGAGAATATCTTCCACTTACTTTCAACTACTCGCTTTATTCATAAGCTGGAAGAAAATATAATCCAAGGAACGAAAAAAAAGAAAGAAGAGAAACGACTTGTCGAAAAAGAAGAGGACAACACCAACACAACAAGGAAAAGAAATGAGCATACACACGAAAATGAGAAATTAAAAAGGAGAGAAAGGAGAACAAAAGAATTGAGCGTACTCGTAGAGAAAACACGAAAAGAAGAAGATATGTTTAAAAATGAAAAGAAAATACCGAACAGAAAAGAAACGAACACATATTTAAAAAGAGAAAGAAAAAGACAGAAGAATATCGTTGCAAAGAGTGTATGCGTTTATGTTTTTCTTCAATTGCTAAATAGACAAATGTGCCAAGATCGGCTCCCTACATCTCCCCTCCTCCCCTCTACACTCTATACCCAATTTGCAGTGCTCCAGACTGGTGCTTCAACTCTTAACTAAATCATCTGCTGCTTTTCATTATGCCTGCAAATCAGCTCCGGAATCTCGTGTCACCTATGTTCATATCTTGTCTCTGTTAGAGAGAGTCTCTCGTTTCTCTCTGTCTGTTTTATCTTCAAGTCAGCTCTCATCATCTTTTCTCGTCTGCGTCTTCGAGACAGTTCTCATTCGTCTCTTCCTCACCTCTTCAAAGTTGCCAACATAAATGCACAGCACGGTGCACAAGACAAACTACACAACACAGTACCACAACACCAAGAAGCAGCCGACACCACAACACTGGTGGCAGGCTGGCCCATCTCAGCAACAACAGCCGCCTCCTGTCCCCTCCCAGACGGCGGGCCGACACCACAACACTGGTGGCAGGCTGGCCCATCTCAGCAACAACAGCCGCCTCCTGTCCCCTCCCAGACGGCGGGCCGACACCACAACACTGGTGGCAGGCTGGCCCATCTCAGCAACAACAGCCGCCTCCTGTCCCCTCCCAGACGGCGGGCCGACACCACAACACTGGTGGCAGGCTGGCCCATCTCAGCAACCACAGCCGCCTCCTGTCCCATCCCTGACGGCGGACCGACACCACAACACTGGTGGCAGGCTGCCCATCTCAGCAACAACAGCCGCCTCCTGTCCCCTCCCAGACGGCGGGCCGCGTCCGTCGGGGGACAGTCTGCCCAGCAACCATTGTGCGAGGTCTTGGGTGTTGGCAGCCCACGCTACGACTGCCAACACCTAAGACTATTCGGGGGAGCACCGTCAGCGGTGGTACCCGGCTTCTCTCTCGACCGCTGAGACCCCTTCCCCTGAAATGGCCTGGCTGAGTCCCTGACGTGGGTCTGTTCGAAATCCCCTGCCTTGGGCCGTAGCTGTCTTTGACCGAAGCCCAGCTGGGGGTGGGGCTGGCTGAGATCCAGCTGAGTTTGGTCTGTCTGAGGTCCAATTGAGGTGGGTCTGTCTGAGATCCAGCTGAGTTTGGTCTGTCTGAGGTCCAATTGAGGTGGGTCTGTCTGAGATCCAGCTGAAGTGGGTCTGTCTGAAATTCAGCTGAGGTTGGTCTGTCTGAGGTCCAATTGAGGTGGGTCTGTCTGAGATCCAGCTGAAATGGGTCTGTCTGAGGTCCAATTGAGGTGGGTCTGTCTGAGATCCAGCTGAAGTGGGTCTGGCTGAGATCCAGCTGAGTTTGGTCTGTCTGAGGTCCAATTGAGGTGGGGCTGGCTGAGATCCAGCTGAGTTTGGTCTGTCTGAGGTCCAATTGAGGTGGGTCTGTCTGAGATCCAGCTGAAATGGGTCTGTCTGAGATCCAGTTGAGGTTGGCCCCTCGGAGGTCCAGCTGAGGCAGGTCTGTCTCTCTCAGCTGCGCGGCAAGAAAATAATCTCAGTCATATGTTTCGTTATACATCGAGCACATTCGATTGCGTAGCTCATCTGCATGTAGAGCACCCAACTGCATGGGCAGTTCCGTTTCCTTCCGCTTGAAAGCCGGGACGATTTGCATGGCTAAGCATCAGCTCAACACGGATCATTTGAATCGGACATAAATGATGCCAGCTTTAGAGCCAATCACTGACGTGGAAGTGTCGTTCACTGATAGGCACCAGGACAGATGCCAGGGACGGATAAAAACTGTCAGTCACGGACACAAAACTACGAGATACGGGCAAAGCTGCTAGCGTAAAAGAAAACAGCCAAGCGCTAGGTAAAGTTGTTAAATAAGGGGTAAAACGGCCAGGCATGGAACGCAGCTGTCTGGTAAAGGGAAAATTGTTAAGTGTGGAGGAAAGCTGCCAGATATTGGGATAGCTGTCAGATAAGAAGCAAGACTGCCAGATGTACATTACGTGCAATATTGTATTGGCTCGTTTGGGTTATCGTCAATATTGCGGTGGCTGGTGCAAATTATGGTAAATATTGCGACGGTTGGTGTGGGCTATCGTCAATATTGCGGTGGCTGGTGCAAATTATGGTAAATATTGTGACGGTTGGTGTGGGCTATCGTCAATATTGCGGTGGCTGGTGCAAATTATGGTAAATATTGTTACGGTTGGTGTGGGCTATCGTCAATATCGCGGTGGCTGGTGCAAATTATGGTAAATATTGTGACGATTGGTGTGGGCTATCGTCAATATTGCGGTGGCTGGTGCAAATTATGGTAAATATTGCGACGGTTTGCATGGGCTATCGTCAACATTGCGGTGGCTGGTGCAAATTATGGTAAATATTGTGACGGTTGGTGTGGGCTATCGTCAATATTGCGGTGGCTGGTGCAAATTATGGTAAATATTGTGACGGTTGGTGTGGGCTATCGTCAATATTGCGGTGGCTGGTGCAAATTATGGTAAATATTGTGACGGTTGGTGTGGGCTGTCGTCAATATTGCGGTGGCTGGTGCAAACTATCATCAATGCTAAGGTAGCTGATGTAAACTATGGTAAACATTGCGACAGATGTTGCGGACTGCGACTGATATTGCGCTGATTGGTGCTGACTACGGACAATATTGCGGTCGTTTGCATGGACTGTGGTCAATATTGCGGTGTTTGGTTGGGGCTGTGGCGGATCTTGCGATCGTTGGTGCGGAACGTGGTCAATATTGCCACGACTGGCGCAGAGTATAGCCGATATTGCAGCAGCTGGTGTGGCTACGGTAGGTATTACAGCAGCTGGTGCTGACTTCCAACGATATTGCGGTGGCTGGTGCGGACTACGACCGGAGTTTCGACAGCTGGCGAGAACTACGGCCGATATTTTGACGGCTGGTGCTGACTGCGGCCAGGATTTCGATGTCTGGTGCGTGCGACCAAAACACCCAAAACACGGTCTATATGGTGAGAATGCTCCGCGCCGGGTATTGGTCGGTGATGTTTTTGCCCACCTGCATCGCCGGTACAGGCCGTCCCGGAATAAAAATGAGTGTCGTACGTCGGAAGCAGCCGGGGCCATTGCTGGGGAGGGGAGTCCCGTCCAGTCGTCAGGTCGATGGAAAAGAAGTCTGCCTCGCGCCACCGACTAGACCTAGCTTGAATTGTGGCGCGATGTTCATGACCAAGTTGTCAGGTAAGTTAGGTAGGTCAGCTGTGTCAGGTCAGGTAGGTCAGATACCAATCTTGTAAAAACAGAGATCTTGGGGCAGTTTGGCGTCCAGCGTGCCAGTGTGTCGCCCTGTTCGCCCTCCTCGTGCTGTGACGCATCTTCTCTACGTCTTATACACGTGACGTCACTACATGCTGTGCCGCAAGTTCCTTAAGCGTGCCGGTACAGTTTTCCGGACAGGTCTCGTGAAACATGATTGATGTCTTTGAGCTGCACCTGGACAACAGCGGCAGATGCAAGTGTTGCTAATATTTAGTTCCTTTTCCAGTGTTGAAGCACAAATCCCAGACTTTGTGGTCATGTCATAGTCTGCCGATTGCAGAATGGAAAATGTTCCAGTCCGTTGTTAACTTGATATATTTTACTTCCTATTTTGCGTTACATTATTAAGAAAACTTGATGTATTTCATGCAGCCTGGAATGACAAGATCAACAACAGCCAGGGATAAATCCAGGGGGTGAGCGGGACACGTTCCTAGCCATGGCGGCATTGTGCGGGAAAGTTGTAGCTTCCTGCAGTTTTTTCTTGTTCAATTCGTAACGCATTTCGTTTCGAAAATATTTCCCCAACCTCATACTTATTCATGCATTGTTCCAATTCTAAGTCGTTTATCTGTATTGGGTTGAATTCCATGATTCTTTTTACTCCTAAAGTTGCCTGTCGAAGATGATTTGTCCCCCTCCATAACTGCCCGGCGAGCTTCGTTTTTGACAACCGTCAACAATCCTACAGGCTGATTCGTCTCAGTAGTAGGCAGACATTCTGCATGGAATGTTTCATTTTACCTAAAAACCTGTGCATCCGCCGTGCAGCTGTGTATCCGCGGGTCCCCAGCAATCAGAACGCCTCACAAATATTAACATTTGAAGCCACATCTGCACTGCCAGTGCCATTTGATCCGATGAACTTGTTGATTTTGGCAATCATGGGCACAACATATTTTCATAGTTCGAGAGAAGGTGAGTTGGACGGTATGAATCTTATTTTGGAAACATTTTCAATGGTAAATATATAACGTGGTTTGTCTCCGCATGACGCACTGTAAGAGACATGTAGTACCGGCCGTGTAAACCATAGAGTAAACTCCACAAATATTGTCGATGGTCTTCTTACGGAATATCTGTGGCATAGAAGGTTCTAACGTACATATTTTAGAAGAACCCACACCAGAACTTACATCCTAGCACGCAATGGGCACTTATTTTAACTGTCTCCCCGAGAATACTCCGCTATTCCAAGCTTATACCTTACAACGAACCGCCATATACGGCATCCCGACCCATGTCAACGTTGCTTGAGAAGTACATAAATAAAAAAGGCAAGATTTTGTTTCAGTTGGATGGCAAAATTTACGTTTAAATTTCTGAGCTTAACATACGATTTATTTCTTGCTAGGTCCACATCGCATTTCACGATTCGTAATTCTGAGTTACAGCAAATAATTGTGTTAGCATTGTTACTCCCTGTAGAATACAGCTATCACTGTTTTGCTTCGCTGGTAACATTAATATCTCAATAACGAAATCACGTCAAGGTACCAATATTTTCGTTGCATCAGGGATGACGTCACCAGTGTCTTCCAGGAGAGGGCGCGGGGTAATCAGCTTTACATTGGGGCCGCTGGGTCCTTGAGGACGTCCTCAAGTTCGGGTAACCTCCCTGCAATATTTGCTTTCAGGGACTCTCAAGGAGCTTCCCGTCGAAATTCGTGAGCTGAGGCCTCCGAACGCCTCCTGTAGGTGTGAACATCTTGTGAGTTCTTAGGGCTCCTGTCAAGATCTCTTGAAAGAATGGACCTCCTGGTCTGGGACCAATGTTCGCCGAGGGCCGGTTCTGCCCATAGGCTCGCGAGCTGGGCACGGGATTCGAATCCGACTAGCCGAGTGGCTTCATGCAGGTTATCCACATCAAATGGGTATGGGTTGGGTTCGAGCCGCAAATTAACGGGCTGGGCTGGGTATGAGCCGCTCCTTCGCCGGTAGCGAACGGGCTCGGGCCAGGTCCGGGCTAGGCTGGCAGCTTTTCGGCCCGCGGCGACCTCGGCCTGGGACATTCCCAAAAAATGATGGGACTTCTCGTCGGATGTCGGGGTACTTTCGTTGGATTTAGGGGCATTCCGCCAAACATGTTGGGCTTCCTGCGAAATGTCTTTGTTCGGTGTTTGTTATGAGCCCTGTCACCTCCTGACGGCACTAATTTTTATGTCGTGTGGCCTCCTTTCATGCTTAGTATCTTCTGATACTTCAGGGGAAGGGGCAAGCAATATATGTCCCAATGTTTCATGACTAGGGCGGTTGTACCCCTGCCCTCAGCACCTGGTGGCACTGCCCCGGCATTGCATGCTACGCGATAAACAGGGAATTGCCACACTTGTTCATGCTAAATAAGCCACATGCCAAGCAGTGGCGGCCCGGCCTTGTTCTTGTCCGTCCCCAAGACTGTCATGCATGGGTGGCGAGTGGCATATTTTTGAGGATGCTTGTTCCCCCCCCCCCTCCCCTCCGCCCAACATGGCTTGGCCCAATAATTCAAACTTTTAACATGAGATCCTAGGGGTGAACTCCAATCGATTTCGGCTCGCCCACTGGCTCCAGTACCGGGTGCTCCCAATTTTTATTCTCAGAAATGAACACTCTTTCTGTCATGCATGTCAACACAAGGTCCATTGTCTGAAGGGCCAGGGCAATCATTGTTTCACCAGGAATGGTTTTGAATGCATACCACTCATTTCTTGCTACCAGCATGACAATTGTGTTTCTGATTATAAACAGGTGGAGAAGGCATCAACTACGCAAAATGTGCTCAGCCACATATAAAAGCTGGACTCTTGACTGCATATGCGTGGTGTTGCCTTCAACTACCTTGCATTTTGTTACCTTAATGTTGTTGCTGACCTTCCATTTAATAATTCTTGCTGTGGTCTTTCGATCAAGGCCTTGGCCAATACATTAGTCATTGGTGTTTGACCAGAAGTCAAGAAGGTAGCAATAAACCAATAATTATGAAGATGAGAAAATATTTAGCATGCAAGGATGGTATAAGAGTTTCGTTTCTTTCCTCTCAATTTGGGAAGGTCAAGCTCATACTGCTTGTGGTCATGTTTTGGCATCATGACTTGACAAAATTTTCCTCATAGTATCAGAAGTTCGCTATGCCTCCAGGTAATGCCATTAAACCAGAAAAAATATAGCACAAAGAATCCTGGCGTTCAGGGAACACTCGAATAATGGAAGAAAGGAAACAAAGTTCTGTCACATAATAAGTTTGACTGTTTCTAATTGTTGCTTTTTTATTCTACTGGGTGGACATTCGAAGTAGGTACTATTGCTTGTGAGAAGGTGTCATTTTTTCTTCCCCAGACGAGGCTACTCGCAAGTTGTACATGCTCCGTGAGGTGAAAATCTGGTGGTAGTAGTAGGGGGTTATACGAAAAGTACCCCTCCGTTTGGTAACCTGTAGGGCGCCGTTTTAACCGGCACCCCGTGTGGTACTAGATTTGCAAGATACGTTGAGGTGTTAGAGTGTATATTTGACCTCTAAATAAAAGATAGGTGGGGAGTATTGATCATACATCTAAGCTAAGGTCCATATATATATTTCCGGAGTAAGTATCCAGAAGGAGGCACAGGAGTATTGAGAAGGTTGTTGCATTATATAGGGTGGTGTTTTTGACAGCTCGTATTGCACCCTTTGTCAGCCCTGCTCTTCCTTCCAGCGCTGCTCTTCCGATCAGTACCCACTGTAGTCAGGTCTGGGCAGTCTAGCACCCCTCCATCTGGTTACAAATGCTATGGTTTTCACACTACAGTTGTTATGCTGCACACAGAACAAACACGGATATGTGTACAATTTATAGTTCACCAATAATAATTCGCACAAATACAGCGGAATGTTGAATGTTTAGCCACGAATCTAACGTATCGTACAGCATTTCATAAAATCGAGTACAGCACGTCATGTGGATGATAGCACCATAACTTAAGAAACGCAGCCCTATACGATGTTTAACATGTTTACAGTGTGTGGGTGTGCCGGTTTATGTACCTCAGAGCCCTGGAATCTGCGCTGATGCTTGCAACGGTTATTAATTAAGCACGAGTCTTTTTTAGGATAATCGTGTTATAAATGACATTGGATGTTCGAAGTGGTTAGCTTAAATACTTACGATAACGCAGTCATATGGGTACCAGTGACGGGTGACAAGAGAGCTGCAGAGATGGATACCAGTGGCAAGTGACAAGAGAGCTGAAGATATGGATACCAGTGACGGGTGACAAGAGAGCTGCAGAGATGGATACCAGTGACGGGTGACAAGAGAGCTGCAGAAATGGATACCAGTGGCAGGTGACGAGAGAGCTGCAGAGATGGATACCAGTGGCAGGTGACAAGAGAGCTGAAGATATGGATACCAGTGGCAGGTGACAAGAGAGGTGAAGATGTGGATACTAGTGACGGGTGACAAGAGAGCTGCAGAGATGGATACCAGTGGCAGGTGACAAGAGAGCTGCAGAGATGGATATCAGTGGCAGGTGACAAGAGAGCTGAAGATATGGATACCAGTGACGGGTGACAAGGGAGGTGAAGATATGGATACCAGTGACAGGTGACAAGGGAGGTGAAGATGTGGATACCAGTGGCAGGTGACAAGAGAGCTGAACATATGGATACCAGCGGCAGGTGACAAGAGAGCTGAAGATATGGATACCAGTGACGGGTGACAAGAGAGCTGCAGAGATGGATACCAGTGGCAGGTGACAAGACAGGTGAAAATATGGATACCAGTGACGGGTGACAAGAGAGCTGCAGAGATGAATACCAGTGGCAGGTGACAAGAGAGCTGAAGATATGGATACCAGTGGCAGGTGACAAGAGAGGTGAAGATGTGGATACTAGTGGCAGGTGACAAGAGAGTTGAAAAGATGGATACCAGTTACAGGTGACAAGGGAGGTGAAGAGATGGATGCCAGTGACAGGTGACAAGGGAGGTGAAAATGTGGATACCAGTGGCAGGTGACAAGAGAGTTGAAAAGATGAATACCAGTGACAGGTGACAAGGGAGGTGAAGAGATGGATGCCAGTGACAGATGACAAAGGAGGTGAAGAAATGGATACCAGTGACAGGTGACAAAGGAGGTGAAGATGTGGATACCAGTGACGGGTGACAAGGGAGGTGAAGATATGGATACTAGTGACAGGCGACAATGGAGGTGCAGGGAGACAAACTAAGCAAGGTCAAGGAGGACTACATGGGAACAGTTTGGACTGCAAAGGACTGCAGAGGACTACAAGATGCGGGCGGGGGTGAGATGGCAAATGGGCGAGGGAAAACGTGATCAAATGGAATCCTACAGGTTACATCGACCAGGCAATACAAATTCATAGATGAGAAAGACAGAACATATGTGCGGGATATTTACCGTGAAACGTTTGGGAGGTTCACAGGGAAACGCTGAAAGAGAGCGAGGTCCGGGACCCTCACAAGAAAACACTAACAATGAGACGTGTTGAGCAACGTGTTGATCAAGGGGAAAAACACTAAAACAGGAAGATGTGTGCAGCACTCACAGGGGAACAGTGGAACAGGGAGATATGTGGGACATTCACATGGGAACAGTGAAACAGGGAGATGCACAGAAGAACGTAGATAGCGGTATCTACAGAACCGTCATAGGCATAATTCGAAAAATTAAACACCACTGCACTGGCAGTAATATAGTGCATGTATGGGTGCAGGAAGATGCGATAAACCAGGGTGTTAATGCTCACCAGGGGAGCATTATTATTAACCTAAGGCCGATACATATAAATAATCAGCGTCAAAAGAGGCTTGCTTTCGTAATTTTCCAATGTTTCTGTTGTCCCGGGTATACTGTAAATTCATGGGTGTGGAGATACAGGGAAATCGTACTTCCGTGTACCATTGACCATATTGACCAACGGACAATTAGATATTACATCTGACATATTATAGGCTTTTGTGGCTTCTGAATACGAAGAAGGCAAGCTTCACGGTTGTAGAAGTGCAAAATAATTGTCGGTTAAAAAAATATAACAATGCTGACCAGGTGCACTCTGTTTTTTTTTCGCAATGAGAAAATACAAATACAATTATAGGAGCATGTCGTCAATCTGAAGGGGCGAAAGGTATTCTGCCGTCCACACACTTTCGAAGTGATCAAACGAAAGACGAATTTGTTGGCTAGTTTACCTCTTGTTCAACCGGCTAGAATTAGGCTAATATGCCTTGCTATTTGTTATTTACAAAATCTTGCCCGTTAGATGGACGCTCGTACGATCTGCAGTGCCTACAAATAGCAGTTGTTAAGTTAAGTTCACTTTGAGAGAAAACTCACCAGGAAAAGAGCACGATATGTACTTTTGTGTCACGTCTACGGCTTCAGGCTTTCAACAAGCCACTCCTGCAATTCCTGTCGTGCATGGCTGTGCCGTGCCGCTGGGACCATAACCACCCCAGATATGCCAGATGTGCCACATATGCCACATAACCACCTCAGATATGCCAGATAACCACCTCAGATATGCCAGACGTGCCAGCTATGCCAGATAACCACCTCAGATATGCTTGTGACCATACCTAATGTTAATGACATCGCCGACAGCACCCTGCGGGGTCATTTGAAGCTATGCAATACAGCAATTATGGATTGAAGGAATATTGTCTTCGAGCAAGTCATCCATTATCCTCTCTCCTAGGGTGCTGGGTTCCTCGAAGGACATAACAATATGCTGTACCGATCGTATGGCATATTGTAAGCGACATGGCTCTTGGAAAGGAGGATAGTGGTGCAGAAATATGATAGTGGTGCTGTACGCCCACAGTCTTCACCCAGTCACACTCCGTACCTAGCTAAATAGTGTCCTGCCAGTCAACTACTGTGCTAGCGCTGAGCCTACCCAGTACTTAGGATGAGACTGAGAATCACTGCTACTCGTTGGGCAGGGGCGGGGGGCTGACCGGACATCACCTGAAGTTCCGGCCTACGCCCGTCTCATACATTATTTACCGCGTGTCGTCCAGTAATTTTCCAGTTCGTTTGGCATCCCGACGTTCCTTTCGATGTAGTAGCACGATAAATCGCTCGTGACCTCCAGGCCACATCGTCCAGGTCTGTAGAATGTGACATGGCGTGGGGTGTGTGACAGGGTACATGATGTGACATGGTGGGGGGTGTGTGACAGGGTACATGATGTGACATGGCGCGGGGTGTGTGACAGGGTACATGATGTGACATGGCGCGGTGTGTGTGACAGGGTACAGGATGTGACATGGCGCGGGGTGTGTGACAGGATACAGGATGTGACATGGCGCGGGGTGTGTGACAGGGTACATGATGTGACATGGCGCGGTGTGTGTGACAGGGTACATGATGTGACATGGCGCGGTGTGACAGGGTACAGGATGTGACATGGCGCGGGGTGTGTGACAGGGTACAGGATGTGACATGGCGCGGGGTGTGTGACAGGGTACAGGATGTGACATGGCGCGGGGTGTGTGACAGGGTACAGGATGTGACATGGCGCGGGGTGTGTGACAGGGTACATGATGTGACATGGCGCGGTGTGACAGGGTACAGGATGTGACATGGCGCGGGGTGTGTGACAGGGTACAGGATGTGACATGGCGCGGGGTGTGTGACAGGGTACAGGATGTGACATGGCGCGGGGTGTGTGACAGGGTACAGGATGTGACATGGCGCGGTGTGTGACAGGGTACAGGATGTGACATGGCGCGGTGTGTGACAGGGTACAGGATGTGACATGGCGCGGGGTGTGTGACAGGGTACAGGATGTGACATGGCGCGGGGTGTGTGACAGGGTACAGATGTGGTTGACAGGGTACAGGATGTGACATGGCGCGGGGTGTGTGACAGGGTACAGGATGTGACATGGCGCGGGGTGTGTGACAGGATACAGGATGTGACATGGCGCGGGGTGTGTGACAGGGTACAGGATGTGACATGGCGCGGGGTGTGTGACAGGGTACAGGATGTGACATGGCGCGGGGTGTGTGACAGGGTACATGATGTGACATGGCGCGGTGTGTGACAGGGTACAGGATGTGACATGGCGCGGGGTGTGTGACAGGGTACAGGATGTGACATGGCGCGGGTGTGAGTGTGACAGGATACAGGATGTGACATGGCGCGGGGTGTGTGACAGGGTACAGGATGTGACATGGCGCGGTGTGTGACAGGGTACAGGATGTGACATGGCGCGGTGTGTGACAGGGTACAGGATGTGACATGGCACGGGTGTGACAGGTACAGATGTGACATGGCGCGGGGTGTGTGACAGGGTACAGGATGTGACATGGCGCGGGTGTGTGACAGGGTACATGATGTGACATGGCGCGGGTGTGTGACAGGGTACAGGATGTGACATGGCGCGGGGAGGTGTGTGACAGGGTACAGGATGTGACATGGCGCGGGGTGTGTGACAGGGTACAGGATGTGACATGGTGCGGGGTGTGTGACAGGGTACAGGATGTGACATGGTGCGGGGTGTGTGACAGGGTACAGGTATATGACATGGCGCGGTGTGTGACAGGGTACAGGATGTGACATGGCACAGTGTGTGACAGGGTACATGATGTGACATGGCGCGGGGTGTGTGACAGGGTACAGGATGTGACATGGCGCGAGGTGTGTGACAGGTTACAGGATGTGACATGGTGCGCGGGTGTGTGACAGGGTACAGGATGTGACATGGTGCGGGGTGTGTGACAGGGTACAGGATGTGACATGGCGCGGGGTGTGTGACAGGGTACAGGATGTGACATGGCGCGGTGTGTGACAGGGTACATGATGTGACATGGCGCGGTGTGTGACAGGGTACAGGATGTGACATGGCGCGGGGTGTGTGACAGGGTACAGGATGTGACATGGCGCGGGGTGTGTGACAGGGTACAGGATGTGACATGGCGCGGGGTGTGTGACAGGGTATATAATGTGGCATGGCACGGGTGTGTGACAGGGTACAGGATGTGACATGGCGCGGGGTGTGTGACAGGGTACAGGATGTGACATATGGCCAGGCGAAAGTCTGAGTCGAATCGAATTAGCTCATGCTTCAGAAGCAGGCACTTTTCAAGCAGGTATTCGAAGAAAGCAGGAGAAAGCAAGGAGGAGTTCGAAGAATCCATACAGCAATCAATTCGAATGAGTTTGAATGCAAAAGTGCTTATTGCAATGGGGTAAGGATCAAATTGTGGCGCGACTCATTCACACACCCACCCACACAATCATGATAGCGAAGTCGTTAGGGCTCTGGACTCTTGATCGCACTATCGTAGGTTCAAACTCCACAGCTGGTGAGGTTGCCGAGTCCATCCGCGACCAATGGGCGTGAGAGGTTGGCGACGCCGTGCGACCTAGCAGTTCAATGAGTCGTAAAAGAGCCCAAGTCGCATCCACATACCCACACACAACCCGTCTCAGACTTGTGCCTCACACCCACACACTACCCGTCTCAGACTTGTTCCTCACACCCACACACCACCTGTCTTAGACTTGTTCCTCGCACCCACACACCATCCGTCTCAGACTTGTTCCTCACACCCACACACCACCCGTGTCAGATCTGTTCCTCACACCCACACACCACTCGTCTCAGATTTGTGCCTCACCCCCACACACCACCCGTCTCAGACTTGTTCCTCACACCCACACACCACCCGTCTCAGACTTGTGCCTCACATCCACACACTACCCGTCTCAGACTTGTTCCTCACACCCACATACCACCTGTCTCAGACTTGTTCCTCACACCCACACACCACCTGTCTCAGACTTGTTCCTCACACCCACACACCACCCGTCTCAGACTTGCTCCTCACACCCACACACCACCCGTCTTAAACTTGTTCCTCACACCCACACACCACCCGTCTCAGACTTGTGCCTCACACCCACATACCACCCGGTCACCATGTCTGCACGGGCCATACGGATAAATAAGCATTCCTGCCGTTGAACTCGCATGCGGCGTAATTTTGGCCATCCGATCGTGAGTTAAATCAAGCATCAGACATGAAATGCAACAAAGGAAGGTTTTTAGTACTTCAGTCCACCAGGGATCTGGGAAAATAATTCCATTTTACTTCAATTTAATTCAGTTTGCCAAGTACGCACCACGGCAAGATAACGCAAGCAGTAGGGCGCACATCATTCAACTTCAGGGTGAACAGATTAAAACGAAAAAGCACCAAGGGTGTTGCAGCACTGTAAACAACGACATCTTAGGAATCAAATGACTACACCAATGCACTTAGTTTCTGATATCAAAGGTCTCTCATCGTTAATAAGTCCACACCGAAGCTTGGCATCAACTGAACATAGCTGTCATTTGCTTCTCCAACTAGGTGTCAAGATATTCGTACGTATGTATGTATTTACTGCGTCCGCTAACATTGGATCAGTGTACAGGATCAGCACGATAAAATAAGCAGGACAGCACGTCTTATCAGCATACAGGCATCTTAATGATACATATTAACTCGCCCGTCTTTCCTCGTGGTCGACTCATCACCTCGTGGTCGACTCGTGGTCGACTCATCGCCTAATGCTTCTCGAAGCGAGAGCAAAGCACTTCCAAAGTGACATTTCCGCTCAATAATAATTCAGAGGCAAGAGACCAATACATGCCGCAATGACAGTGGTGCACAGTATTTTGGACACAAGCGTCTTACATCGCCACTCAAAAGATCGGACCGTGTATTGACCTCTGCGGAACGGTGTGCATCGGTGGAGGGATGGTGGTACATCGGTGGAGGGATGGTGGTACATCGGTGGAGGGATGGTGGTACATCGGTGGAGGGATGGTGGTTCATCGGTGGAGGGATGGTGGTACATCGGTGGAGGGATGGTGGTACATCGGTGGAGGGATGGTGGTACATCGGTGGAGGGATGGTGGTACATCGGTGGAGGTATGGTGGTACATCGGTGGAGGGATGGTGGTACATCGGTGGAGGGATGGTGGTACTTACATACCTCTTTTCACCTTCTGAGGACAGCCCGTTAGACAACTCTGGAATCAGGCGGGGATACATCGTACCACTCCAGCTTGGTGGTCGTCATTGAGTGGTTAATACTGTCAAATACTTAATTTGATTGAAGTGATGGAGGGAGTTCAACCAGCATTCGCCATTCTAGCACATCATCTGGTGATGACCGACGGGGCGTACTCAGCGCAATGACTGGATCTGTAGGTATATTGGGGAAGGGGAGGGGTATGGTTGCTTTCGAGATAAGTTGTGACCTGGTTGCTCACAACTTCCTCAGCTATTTTTGAAAGGACGATGCGCAATGAGATGAGCTGCCATTTCCTGGGGTTGGCCGAGGTCATCTGATTTATTGAGGGATACAACGGTGACAGTTTTCCAGGCGTGGAGAACTGTACGAGATATGATTGATGAATTGATTAGATATAGGAGATCAGGGACACCCCAGAGAAACGCCCCAGAGAAACACCCCAGAACGGCAAAGAGAGGTCCAACTTCAAAGTGCACGATTTTGATGAGCTTATGCTTCTCACTGGGCAGCTCAGGCAGCATTACAGGGTACAGGTCAAGTGCGGACGTGCATACACGATTCGACTGTGGCTGTGGCAGGTCGCGACGCCGGGCGCCAGGTCGCGACAACCGCAATTTCCGCCACAACACGCGAGCCTATGCCTGCAGTGAATGCTAAGGTTGTCCACTGGGATAGGAGTGGCGCTATCATGAGCTGCCACGCAGCCCCGTCACGACATAATATATAACAGCAATTTATACTCGGCGTCCACTTTGATCCCTAAGCTATTCTAATTTTTGTTTGACCATGCTTACTTCTCGAAATGCTTAAAATCCATATGCTCATGGGTACCTTTGACCTGACCTGCAGGCTTATCTAGGAGTTCAATCATGATGTGCCCGGTGCCATCCAGGAGGTCATGTCCAGGTATAAACGCGCACGTCCATTTATTGGCAAGATACCTTTGACCTGACCTGCAGGCTTATCTAGGAGTTCAATCATGATGTGCCCGGTGCCATCCAGGAGGTCATGTCCAGGTATAAACGCGCACGTCCATTTATTGGCTCTCTATGCGATTTTCTGGACATGATGGGGTGTTTCAGCCGAAAATACCCACCTTTCTGGAAGTCCGTATCTATGATCTGATCTGGTGGTTAACGGTTGATTCCACGAGGTCGTGTTGCAAGTCATAATATAGAACTTGGATCAAACAATAAAGCGGTTTTTGTGTTGCATGTCTCTAACTCATTTAGGGACGTTGCACTCATTTAGGGACGAAATGGTGACGGAGGGATGACACCCACTGCCCTCAAATGCCCTCGGTAGAGGAAGATGGCGAAATGCTCTCGTTAGGCGAAGAACAGTATTATTCGTGGATATTATCATGATTGATTCTATAATCAACTGGCATTCACAATCAATTATTTACACTGATAGCTAAGCTGGCGTAAAGCGACTGAAAGCGGCTAGACAGAGGCCTGGCCGAGTGTCTGCTACACAAACCCGCTCAGGGCGTCACTTTTTTCGTTCAGTAAGCGTTGCTGAAATTGAGCGGTACAGACGTCTTTCCGGTGCGTTTCAAAGACGAAAGTGCGAAAGGTGTACATTTGATCTGGTGACTGGAGGCGGAGACGGCATGTGTTTCCCAGATCCCAGATGCTACACCCATGTCGAACACCACTAAATGCACGCAAAACGATTCCCGTGTGACAAGCGGTTTCATGTTAAAAGAGCAGAAACAAAGCTGAATACCAATGCATACATTAAGCTCAAAAGAGGCTGCCGCTGATTTGGAACACCTGACCTGCTTAGTATATTTCAGGGGCCGGGAAAGGGAAGGATGGATGTGAGCTGACAACATGGATCCTTCTTTTGCAGAGCTTGCACCTAGGCACTTCGTGATTGACCGGTGGGTATTGAAACGGAAATAGCACTCAACCAGACATGCATACTGCAAAATCTTTCGCCAAGTTATTGATGCAATATGGAGAAAGCACTTGAGCATCATAAGAATTCATTCAGTTAGAAAATGTCAAACGTGTTTCGGTGTCCACGATCACGGACGTTCTCACCGGCTTCGACAAGCACGACCATCAAGGGTCACCGCCCCATTTTCGTTACTCGTTGAGGTCTTACACAGCCAACGCGTGGTCTTGCACAGTGACGACGCGTGGTGATGTCTTCCACAGCCGATGCGTCGTCTTCCACAATGACGACTGGTCATGTCTTACACAGCTGACACATGGTCTCCCACAGTGGCGATGAGTGTTCATGTCTTCCATAGCCGACGCATGGTCTCCCACAATACCGACGCGTGGTCTCCCACAGTGCCGACGCGTGGTCTCCCACAGTGGCGATGAGTGTTCATGTCTATGGAAGACACGAACTCGCATCGGCACTGTGGGAGACCATGCGTCGGCTGTGGAAGACACGAACACTCGTCGGTACTGTGGGAGACCACGTGTCGGATGTGGAAAGAACGAGGCTTCCATAGGCACTGTGGGAAACACGCGTCGCCACTGTGGGAGACCACGCGTCGGTATTGTGGGAGACCATGCGTCGGCTATGGAAGACATGAACACTCATCGCCACTGTGGGAGACCATGTGTCAGCTGTGTAAGACATGACCAGTCGTCATTGTGGAAGACCACGCATCGGCTGTGGAAGACATCACCACGCGTCGTCACTGTGCAAGACCACGCGTTGGCTGTGTAAGACCTCAACGAGTAACGAAAATGGGGCGGTGACCCTTGATGGTCGTGCTTGTCGAAGCCGGTGAGAACGTCCGTGATCGTGAACACCGAAACACGTTTGATATCTGCTAACTGAATGCATTTTTCTGAATGAATTCTTATGATATCTGCTAACTGAACGCATGGTCTCCCACAGTGCCGACGCGTGTTTGTGTCTTCCACAGCCGACACGTGGTCTCCCACAGTACCGACGCGTGCCTCGTTCTTTCCACAGCCGACGACTCACGGTTGCGTGGAAATAATAATGGCGCGCGATATAGCGACTGTACTTTTCATTTCCACGAACCACTTATCAACAAAAGCGACTACAGGCAGCCGAATTGCGCATGACTGTCCGGGTGGACGGAGCAGCCATCGCACTGTATTCGGTACACTGTATTCGGTACACTGTATTCGGTACACAGTATTCGGTACACTGTATTCGGTACACAGTATTCGGTACACTGTATTCGGTACACTGTATTCGGTACATTGTATTCGGTACACTGTATTCGGTACACTGTATTCGGTACACAGTATTCGGTACACAGTATTCGGTACACAGTTGCTTTTTCTTGTCGATGACTTTCGGCCGGACAGGCTGCAATGTTGTCGCCGGTTGTCACCACCGGTCACCAATGTTGTCGCCGGTTGTCACCACCGGTCACCAATGTTGTCGCCGGTTGTCACCACCGGTCACCAATGTTGTCGCCGGTTGTCACCACCGGTCACCAATGTTGTCGCCGGTTGTCACCACCGGTCACCAATGTTGTCGCCGGTTGTCACCACCGGTCACCAATGTTGTCGCCGGTTGTCACCACCGGTCACCTAATGTTGTCGCCGGTTGTCACCACCGGTCACTAATGTTGTCGCCGGTTGTCACCACCGGTCACCAATGTTGTCGCCGGTTGTCACCACCGGTCACCAATGTTGTCGCCGGTTGTCACCACCGGTCACCAATGTTGTCGCCGGTTGTCACCACCGGTCACCAATGTTGTCGCCGGTTGTCACCACCGGTCACCAATGTTGTCGCCGGTTGTCACCACCGGTCACTAATGTTGTCGCCGGTTGTCACCACCGGTCACTAATGTTGTCGCCGGTTGTCACCACCGGTCACTAATGTTGTCGCCGATTGTCACCACCGGTCACCAATGTTGTCGCCGGTTGTCACCACCGGTTGTCACCACCGGTCACAGCTTGTGAAGGCAGTTTTGTGACGATGCAGACATTCATGGGCACTGGAAAACAGTGCAGCGAGCAACACACGTGGCCAAGATTACAGATATATGTGACTCGAACACAGTCACAGTCCTCAGAGCCACCAGCGACATGAAGCCTCTGATGACAAAAGAAGAACTACTACCACACATTTCCGCCACCAGGCTACGCTACCATCGCTCACAGCTGGGCGAGCACGGGCCGAGTATTGCTGCCCGGCTGGTATGGGCTGGCTCGGTTTGTCCTTGTTTTCCTGTCGTATTGAGTGAAAAATATGAGGATGTGAGCCGGCTTACGAGCGCACTACCAGACCAAAAGTCGAGGCTCTCTCTCCCTCTCTTCCTCTGTCGCCCACTCCCTTGGTCACTGAGTGTCCGGGGTAGGATTCCGGCTATGCCTATGGCTAAATTCCTCGCTTTGGGTATCAGCTAAGTGAGTTTTATTCGTAAGGGTTTCGCACAGTGACCGCTTTTAATCAAAATGTGTGAAAACAGCTGATTTCGCCAACCTGAACACAGTAAATGAGGAATTGTAGTTTTAATTAAACCCGCCTTCAAGCTCACAACTGATAAATTCGAAAATTCGTTTAATTGGGGAGCTAAAAAGCAAACCTATTTCCTCCTTCCCGAACGTTTGGAAACGTGTTTCTGGATCGACAGTGCCATTCACAGGCAGGGTTAATCGACTGTGACGGCCAGTGGCTGTGGTTGATGACCTCCTGGCTCCAGCTGACAGGACTATCTCCCGCCCATAAGGAGGCTCCAGCTGACACCGACAGGACTATCTCCCGCCCATAGGTAGCCCTCAGTCTTGCCAGACGGCAGCCAATGTATAAAGCTGATGTCGGCAGACCGGATGCTGGCCCGACACCAACCATTGTCTACAGGGTTAGCTGATGACGACAGATCGGATGCTGGCCCGACACCAGGCAGCCAATGTATAAAGCTGATGTCGGCAGACCGGATGCTGGCCCGACACCAACCATTGTCTATAGGGTTAGCTGATGTCGATTGAATGGAATGAGATTTAAGAGATTTAAGTTCGATTCTTCCGATGATTCTTTATATTTAACACAGGACTTATGGAGTTGACACCTGTTTGCGAGCCTCATTGCCAACCCAAGTATCTTCCAGTTGGCTTCATGCAATATTGCCGGTTCATGTTGCACCCATACACGTGATTCCCATCATATATGCATATATATATATATATATATATATATATATATATATATATATATATATATATATATATATATATAAAAAATAATAATATATATATATATAATAAATAAAAAAAAAAAAAATAATATATATATATATATAGATATATATAAAATAAACATAAATATATATATATATATATATATATATATATATATATATATATTGAATAAAATTCGTTGTTGAAATTATTCGTCCTATTTTTTCCGTTCCCTCATCATGTATGTTTATGTTTGCAATATTCATACAAAGAAGTAGATAAAGGTATGAATATTACATTTCATTATTCTTAAACTGTCGGCGCTTCGCTTAGCATAAAATATTTTCAAGACTAAGCGGTCACAGGTCCATTTATCAATGAAAATATAAGCATTATGTCTCGTGCATGGCAATAAAGTGTTTTGTTTCGATTTGACTCGGTTCACTGTCCGAGGAACACTACGGGAAATAGATCTAACATTGGTACCCCTGGAGGTTCCCATCTCACAGTTGTTCTTGTGGTGGCATGTCATAAGGTAGCGTTTACCTTTGCGTTTACCTTGCGATTAATGAGCGGGTTAATCTGCCTAATATAGTGTTTTACTACTATAAGACGGCGCTTATCCGGCACCTTTGCTAGTGTTTTGATGTTGCCACTGGTGTTTGTGTTGTGAGTGGTGTGCGGTGGCGCTGCTGTGGATGTGGCAGTGGGCCGCCGCTCTGCAGGTGTTTGTGTTGTGAGTGGTGTGCGGTGGCGCTGCTGTGTATGTGGCAGTGGGCCGCCGCTCTGCAGGTGTTTGTGTTGTGAGTGGTGTGCGGTGGCGCTGCTGTGGATGTGGCAGTGGGCCGCCGCTCTGCAGGTGTTTGTGTTGTGAGTGGTGTGCGGTGGCGCTGCTGTGTATGTGGCAGTGGGCCGCCGCTCTGCAGGTGTTTGTGCTGTGAGTGGTGTGCGGTAGCGCTGCTGTGTATGTGGCAGTGGGCCGCCGCTCTGCAGGTGTTTGTGCTGTGAGTGGTGTGCGGTGGCGCTGCTGTGGATGTGGCAGTGGGCCGCCGCTCTGCAGGTGTTTGTGTTGTGAGTGGTGTGCGGTGGCGCTGCTGTGTATGTGGCAGTGGGCCGCCGCTCTGCAGGTGTTTGTGCTGTGAGTGGTGTGCGGTGGCGCTGCTGTGTATGTGGCAGTGGGCCGCCGCTCTGCAGGTGTTTGTGTTGTGAGTGGTGTGCGGTGGCGCTGCTGTGGATGTGGCAGTGGGCCGCCGCTCTGCAGGTGCATTGTGACGCGTCGGCTGAGCTTAGTGGATGCACTTCCTATATATGTACTATTTGGTAGGAGAGCGCAGTCATCCATATTGGAAATATGACGCTTGGATTCTTGAGATGTTGCTTGATCCTGTGATGTGTGGCTGTCCATGACCAAGGATGAGGTGATTGGATTCTGGTTGTAAATGTTCCATCTAATGCTATTAGTGAACTGCCTGGCTCTGAAATTTCTGTGTACTATGTTTTGGAATGCCCTTTGGTCGTGATTATACCCTGGTGACATTGTGTTTTTGTAATGCAAGTTGTGGGTGCAGTCAGTCGGCCTCGGCTGTCGGACTGGAAGCCGGTGATTTGCGAGGGACTTCTCGATTTGCTTGTCTACGCGGGCTATGGGATAATTGTTGTTTACTAGCGTTTGCTTTATCCTGGCGAGCTCGCGATGGAGGGCGGGCCATATCGAGTTGTGTTGAAGAGCATAGTGGACGTAAGTCTTAATCACACTGGCCCTTATACAACGTTCGTGGCACTCGATGGCACCGCTTAAGCTCTGCTGCCAAACTTCTTTGATGTGCATATACATGTACTGAACCTGACTGTAATTGTTGCGTTCTGCAATTGCATGTTCCGGTTGTCGTTCATTCGGCTATCATTAGAATACCAAGATGGTCTATGGCTTTCGATACAGCTCGCGTGAAGGACACACAGGCGACAACCGGCTTGACCACGAGTATGAGCGACAATTCAGCCCGTACAAGGTGCCGGACACGATGCGGAAGCGTACCGCCCACCACAACAATGTGACAAAGTTGGGACAACAATGTGGATGCCTTGGAGCAGCTGTGCGGGCGTGAGTTTCCGTGAATGACCCGAGAGTTGTTCGAAGGTCGGCCGTGGCCAGAGGCAGTCGACATCGCTCCGCACATGGAGGACGATCCCAGCAACCTCATGTGCATGATGCTGCTGACTGAGACGCCCATCAGCGTGGAGCTACCCATCCAGTGGCTCTGGGATATCAGTGACGAGTTCATCCACCAGTTCCAGGCTTTCACGCAGTGTGGCAGTAAGCTGGCCAAAAAGATGTCGTAAGGAAATATTTATATGAAGGTGGTAATTGTGAAACCAAAGTGTTGAGGCGACTCTTGCAAATTGCAGTGAACTGTTCATAGGGTAGCTTCCCAAAGAACGTCCCCAAATACACACTCGTTGAGTAACATGCGAAAACAAAATTGTTGAAATATTATCTGACTAGTTGCTCAAAATTATGAATTCTGGAATCAGCTTGTACGCACACCTTCACTTCTTCACGGCACCTACACCAGGTGTCGAATTTCCCAAAAAATATTAGGAAGGCCAGACACGATGCAGCTAATGATTTCAACACACACTAGAAGGACTGATTTATGTCATTCCAAACTAAAATGTGTAGTTGCTTGAGGGGCTACCTCATAATTGGAAGGAACTGATGCATCAGAAGGGAAGTAGTAGAACACTACATCTACGACGTAATCACCACATCACTGTATCACTACATCTACATGTAACCCACTTCTATGCACATGGAACAAACCACATTGAATAAAAAGCATCGCTCTACACACATGCACCCAAATAAAAATATGTCGCCGTTTGTGTATTGGATAATTAGTGGAACCCACGGAGTCTATGTATCTACAACATTTTTATGCATAAACCCAAAAATGCTTGGAAATCCTTGAATGGAAGTTGGTCATTGCATATGTAAATCACGCGCGAGTGAAATTCTGCGTGGATAAGATTCTCCGATTACCTTCGACACCACTCGTTTGTTTCGAGACGTTTTAGACTTCAGCGGTGCCTGTGGCAAAATTTTTGTTTTCTTCTGTTACAAGCCGAAATTAGAGTAATTTAATCATCATAATGCCGTGCTACCAGCCCGTACGTGCCAGTCAAAACGCAAATTCAAGCTGCATGGACAAGAACGTGAGCGCAGCTGTCAGATTTTTTGTGGAATTGTTAGCAGTCCATCTTCTTTCATTCACTATGGAGTTAAATTTGAAGTTATAGGTTTCAATTATGAAGTTATAGGTCTCAATACTTCGCTCTGCATGGGCGCATGCTCGAAAGGCCGTGATTGCACATACACTTGATGTAATGCTTCTGTGGGTTATGACTGGCACACACACACAGATATCCAACGTCACTCTCGCTTTTAAAACTTACCCTCGCTGGTTTGATGTCTCTGAATGTGCCTTATTATACTTATTACGCTGGCCTTTTATTTGTCACGCTGTGAGATGCTTTTTATATTACATTGGGTTTCTACTTCTCTGTCTGATGTTCTCCGGTCAACGAAGAATGAATTCTAGAACCTGTCATTAACTAGGCATGTGTGAATAATGCATCAGTTAGATTTACCCATTGCATACAACTGATTGCATTAACCTCGAAATCTCAGCATGCGTGACTCCATAGCTGGCCATAGCTAACGAGCATTCCCGTCTATTTCAGCCGAGCTGTCCACGTCCACCGCATAACCTGTCCTATTGCAAGGACTGGTCCGATAGGATTTCCGATGTCAAGTTCTGGCAGTCCACTACAAATGCTGACTTCGCGCCTCCCAAGGCCCGATCCGTACCAAATTTGCTTCCGGTGAGTGCATGGACGTCAGTTTTGGGCAAGCGAGGATGCCAATCATTTGCAGGGCCGTGGAAAATCGTCAGTCGCTGAAAAAGACTTCCCGCGGGCTACAAGAGGTCTTGTTACATACCTTTTCACGAGGCCAGGGAATATGGTATTTGGAAATAATTGGCTAGCATGCTGTAGCCCACTAAATACTGCGATCAGCACGTGGCGATTCCTCACAGTCACCAGTTTCTCAGCACTATCCGATATCGCAATGAACGTAACCTTGTACATAGATAAGGCAGGCTCTGCACAAATTCCTTCCCTTTGCGATAATCTGACATGACATTTGTTTTGTACCTTGGTTGCATTTATTTATGTTTAGCATTAGTGTGTTGTGTATCTTATTGCGATTCATTTAAATATTGAGCAGGCCGTCGTTCTGCATGTCTTTGCAGATGCTGCTTCTAATGTTTTTTTTCCGTCCCGAAATACTCAGCTTACTTCTACTCGGCGCTATCAGTTTCTTGCCAAATAACCGCACCAAAAAGTGGGCTGTCCGTTGCATCTTTGAGTACACTCAACAATTTTTAAGACGGACAAGAGACCAGAAAAGAAAACGAATGTCAAGCAATACAAACCATGCCCTGAATATATAAGAAAAATTTGGCTCAGAATATTTGCGGTAGGCGATGACGCTCCCAAAATCAATTGGATAATACGTCACGCCTGAGATGGTGATTTTTATCGGCCATGCCAATATCTGGGATGTAAACAATTTAGAACATTTCTTAGCTTGTATATTATTCAGCATAACGGAACACATATTCGAATGATCAGTATCCATAATTTGGTGTTCATGCTGGTTGATAAATGCGTTTTACATACCTAAATAGAAACGCATGCGTCACTTGTTTTGTTTAGCAACGAACATACAATTTAATCGGGATGCTAGACAATGCGTCTCTTCGTCTCATTTTCCAGCCCGTTCCCCGGTGTCGTTTGTCACCCGATGCAGCACGGTTAAAAAACTTGCTAATCAACACTTACCCATCCTATATTCCATCAGGCTGACGTTGCAGCAAGGGCGCTCCACTAATCAGCCTGTGTCAATGAACCCAGATCTGATCGGGACTGTCTGAAACAGGACATATGTTGACACACCGGAAATCATGTGTGTTGATTTAGTAAATTTTAGTGTACCTTGTCTCCTCCACCAATAATTTCATTGTTCAACTTTGGACCTCACGAACGGGGCCCCAAAACGATATCACCCCTCACATTGCCTTCATGTATTTCCCCGTCCTCTCAAATGCTATTCGGAACCTGACGCCTCTACCTGAAACATCCATCGCCTTAGCAAATTTCAAACGGCTCCAAGTTTCCATGGATAGGGTTTCGATCGACCCCAGTCGATGAGTAAAGCTTGGTTGAACAAAACTGTGCCGCCTCGGAGTTGGGTGACGGACACACACACACACACACACACAAACCTACACACACACACACACACACACACACACTCACACACACACACATGCACACACACACACACACACACACACACACACATACGCACACACAAGCCTCACAAATGAATATATTAAGCATGCAAAGTTTACACTAACAATATCTGAGAAGTAATCACGTCGCGTATGCTTGTCATAGGTCCACCAAACACCAAGCAAGTAACCATCAAGTTAGATTTTAATCCGTCCGGTATGCTCAATGGACAGGAAGCGGAATAGTGGTAACAAGAAACTTTTGTGTTGCCATGCTATGGTTTACTGCTTATACAACAGTAGCATTTAATATGACCACCTCCTTGAGGTGAGAACAAAATATTGCAAAAAGGCTATATTTTCAAGCGATTGAGCTATCGGCACGGCAGTTCATCAGAATAAAAACAAATTAAACAAAAATGCGTGTTGCTTCACTGATTAGAACGTGAATTTTGGCATGTTTGTGATTCTGACAGAGTACCGTGCGCGATAGCTTAATCGCTCCAAAATACAGTATGTTGCAATATTTTCTCACTTCAATGAGGTCATATTAAATGCCACTGGTGAACACCTTGCAGCCGCATTGAAAAACATACGGGTTATTGCTTACTTCAATGGGAGGCCCAATTGATATTTCAGTGCGCCGCTGCCAGTCTGTTAGGGTTTCTGAGCTGAAAGACAACATTCAGGCACTGCGGCAGCACGTTGGAATATATTTGTACCCTGTACTTACCTAGAAATCATTGATGAATGTCCCATCTTACCCATCATACCAACGCTGGTTGTGAGGGCCGGAGCGATGCGAACGAATTTCAAAAGAAAATCGATGAAGACGTATGTAGTCCTTTATGATGTCATATTACATAACATTTTCTTCTTCCTTTTACGCTATGAACCGTTGATTAGAAGCACGACAACAACAGAAATGGGACTAAAAATGTACCCGATTATTGAGTAGTAATATTGCTACTTATACAATACCGGTCATTCGAACCAAAACACAAGAATACCTTGGATTCTGTCATCCAAAACTTCTACTACGACCTCATCCATTTCTCCCTTTGAATAATTCGCAACAGGTGACAACGTTCCGTCCTTTGTATTTCATAACAAGAGCCGCTGTGATGTCAGGTGGAAATTCTTCGGCGATTTTTCAGGTATGTGTAGGGTGCAGGTGTGTTTAAATTCCCTACCGGCCCCGCAGAACGCCAATGTTGTCTTGCAACTCAGAAACCCTAAACACATCGGGAGTGGCTCTCTGGAAATTTTCAGTTGCGCTGCCAACTGACGTAAGCAACTACCTGACAGTATTTGGTCAACATCGTCCCATGAAGGTTAAAGACGTCATCTGCCATGAAATAAGAATAACTAATGCCACGTTTATTTATATCGGCGATAGCCCGGTGGAGATAATGTGGACACAACACGGTCAGAACACAGCGTAGCACCACGAGCGATGAGAATCAAGTCCCCGATAACCAGACCAACGGTCCGACGGATCACGTCGACCTGGCCACCACCACTGTACCAAGTGTCCGGTGTGGATAACACCGAGGACGACCGATCACGTCGACCTGACCACCACCACTGTACCAAGTGTCCGGTGTGGATAACACCGAGGACGACCGATCACGTCGACCTGACCACCACCACTGTACCAAGTGTCCGGTGTGGATAACACCGAGGACGACCGATCACGTCGACCTGACCACCACCACTGTACCAAGTGTCCGGTGTGGATAACACCGAGGACGACCGATCACGTCGACCTGACCACCACCACTGTACCAAGTGTCCAGTGTGGATAACACCGAGGACGACCGATCACGTAGACCTGACCACCACCACTGTACCAAGTGTCCAGTGTGGATAACACCGAGGACGACCGATCACGTCGACCTGACCACCACCACTGTACCAAGTGTCCAGTGTGGATAACACTGAGGACGACCGATCACGTCGACCTGACCACCACCACTGTACCAAGTGTCCAGTGTGGATAACACCGAGGACGCCAACGAAGCACCAATGTGAAGCACTGTACCGAGCGCTATAGCGTAGCGTTAACACATTGGGTCCAATCAAGGCTGGGACGTCCGGATCGGCACCCGCCGGCCGACCCACCGGTCGCCGGCCGACCCACCGGTCGCCGGCCAGCGCCTGAGGCAATACAAGTCACGTGACGCACAACCAGTCGCTTTACTGACTGCCAGCGTTCACCACACCGGGCGATGTTGGCGCGCTACAATGGCACGACTAAATATCTGTTCAGAAGTTTACTAACTTTCAGCATGGAACAATGGCACTTAGCCAGGAGTGCACCGGTGAGAAGTTTATGAGGAAATTCCAGAGGAGCTGCTCATAAACTGGTGGGGGTGGAGGCGTCAGGACTTGGGGATAAATTATAGGGTGTCCCTAAATTTAGAAGTGCGCTGTTCGCTATCAAAGATTGAAGAGTGTATTGTTTCTGGGCACGCTGTTTTGGAGGGCTGGGCTATTGGTGAGGCCTAGCTGGAAGCCGGCCCCGTCTGACCTGGTCTGGTGGGGACAAGCAGCAAACCAGGAATATGCTCCCCTTCCGCCAGAATGTCGGCCCCGTCTGACCTGGTCTGGTGCGGACCAGCAGCACACCAGGGATGCATGGTTGCTGTGTTTGGCAGCCTCTCGATCACGCCGCGATCGTGGCTATGGTTGCTGTGTTTGGCAGCCTCTCGACCACGCCGCGGTCGTGGCCATGGTTGCTGTGTTTGGTAGCCTCTCGACCACGCCGCGATCGTGGCCATGGTTGCTGTGTTTGGCAGCCTCTCGACCACGCCGCGATCGTCGCCATGGTTGCTGTGTTTGGCAGCCTCTCAATCACGCCGCGATCGTGGCCATGGTTGCTGTGTTTGGCAGCCTCTCGACCACGCCGCGATCGTGGCCATGGTTGCTGTGTTTGGCAGCCTCTCGATCACGCCGCGATCGTGGCCATGGTTGCTGTGTTTGGCAGCCTCTCGACCACGCCGCGATCGTGGCCATTGTTGCTGTGTTTGGCAGCCTCTCGACCACGCCGCGATCGTGGCCATGGCTGCTGTGTTTGGCAGCCTCTCGACCACGCCGCGATCGTGGCGAGGCGGGAAACAGCATATTATCAGACAAGTCAACTTCGTCTATTAACGCCCCCAGGTGAAAGTTTTTTTGCTGACACTGAGGTAGCTATTGCAATATATTCACTCATCCCATCTATCATGCCCCATTTATCGCAGGAGCTTCATCGGTCATCATTTTCACATTTTTACAGCAAAGCACTATTCGAGCAGTATTTGGTCCTGTTCATGCGTAATGCCATACAATACGAAGGTGTATTTTGGAACATTTTCAGTCGATTTTAAACCAAACTAACTACAGTAAGCCAAATTCGATGAGAAGGAATTGGTTCAGTACCATTTTTCACAACACGAAATAGGACGCGCTGGGAAGGGGATGTGGCGTGAGGGCGGGAGGGAGGGGTGAACATGATTAACTTTTTACGCCTTTTTCGTCTCGGGGGACTTTTTACGCCTCTCGAGTTTTTCTGCCACAGGGAAAAATGGCGGCGTGCAACGGGGAAATATTCGGTACCTTTGCATTGATCATTTTTGTGTCTGGCGTGAACATTTCAACCTCAGATCATGTAAGGTCATTGACTAGCTCAGATCAAAGAGGACCACCTCCAAGAATGTTTGAGCATTGACAACTCATACACATGAAGAAATATTGAAATGAACTTCCTATGCTAGTGCAATTTGGCGATGCCTCCAAAACACCTATCTTGGATTTTGTTCCACTTCATGTCAGTAACCTGAGGTCACGGCCAAAGTTTGGCCTTTTTTTGGGCTAGTTTTCCTACTTGTCGAATGCGCATGTTTTTCTAACATCATTTTTACCTTGGTATGCATACACAGGCATCAGAAGTTCCTTTGTCCAATTCGCTTGATCTCCGTGAAGTGGTCTGAGGTCAGGGTACGATAAGGTGCGCAATGTGGGCTAAGTGTATTTAGACCCTGTTCTTTTACAGTTTATTTCAAGCTTTCATGGCATAAATAGTATCTAAGTTGAATTTCACGACCTAAATTACCCCATAATGTAGATATGAATGTTTTGAAACGTCCAATTTTCTCAAAAACCGCCAGTTTGGTATTCGGAATTATCTAAAAATGTAAAGTAATATCATCTTCAGACCCAATTCGTCGAGAACCTTCAGATGTGACCCCTTTCGTTTTCCTCCCACGCTAAGTTTTTGGGGTTAGATGAGGGTCTTTAAGGACCCTTCACCCCCCCCAAAGGGAGGTGTGAAGATCTGATCGAAAAGACAAACTGGTTAATTATTGCATGAGCTCAGCTTAGCAGCTTTTGACCGACTGATATAGAACGGTGGCCACGAAAGATCAGGTCTGACCCATGATTGCCTGGTATTTTCTGACGTTGATAGCATCTTTTTTTTGTCACGGTAAGTATTTGGTCGGAGAAACTGTAGGATTTATTTAATGCCAACAGGAAAGCATTATGGCAGCGCGTGGCCCAGTCACTTAACAATCAGGCCACTTGATAACCTAATATTATCGCACTGCATAACAAATTTTCGCTTGAAATATGGAATATCTGAGTTTGCTTCAACATGACACTATATAGAAACAGGTGCCCCGTGCTTGCTGTCATATCACGAACTACAATGATCAACATGGGGTGTTTCTTTGGCATTGGTACCTCTAACTACGCAAGTAGTGTTCCCTTACTATGAAGGTGTTCACCCACTGAAAAGATGTGCCCCTTTTCTAGTACCCTAATTTGTCTGTGGCCCTCGGTATAATTGTTCTTCGTAACCCATAAATTATAAATATTACAACAGATAACTTCGAAAGTGAGTAAGATAATTGTGCGAAGTATTGTTATATAAGCAGTAGTGCATACATTTAGCTAAATATATTCATCAATTTGTCCTGCCCTCAAATCAAAAGTGCGATCCATTTTTCCGCCGCTGATGAAGCGACACCCAGCCACAGATATAGCCGGAGTACAAACATAGGAAACATTGATACGCTGGACTATAATCGCATAAGTGGAGAGGCCTTTTGGCAAGGTAGCTGCGCTCCCGTCAGCTCTGCGACAGGCCGTCCCCCAGATGCCTCTCAATAGCACAGAGCCTTCCCACGCGGGGCGTCGTATCGTCTCCATCCCTCTGGGCCATCTCTGACCAATCGGTGCCCAGTGCCATCTTCAGCACGCTGGTTACCGTTGCCGGCGTCGTATCGTCTCCATCCCTCTGGGTCATCTCTGACCAGGTGATGCCCAGTGCCCGCAGTTCAGCATGATTAATGTAACGTATCGCAGTTAGGTGTGACCGACGCTGGCGTCACATGACCCATTGGGACCGGCGCTGAGCTGTGCTGTTGACCGGCACAGGGGACCGAGTGGCTGCTGTGTGCTGTTGCAGTGTCTTGACGGCCGTATTTACTCGCGGACCGAGATAGGTGAGCCGACGGGCACCGCTCTCACGTCCTTGTACAAAATCTCCACCAGTCATCGCGACTACAAACCTCCAGTCGGTCTGGCCAGACGCTACCCCAGCACCGACGGCTACCGCCAGCCATGGAAAACCGTGCTCTGTGTGAGTTTCAGCACACTGCCCCGTAGCCAGCCATGGAAGACCATGCTCTGTGTGAGTCTGAGCACACTGCCCCGTAGCCAGCCATGGAAGACCATGCTCTGTGTGAGTCTCAGCACACTGCCCCGTAGCCAGCCATGGAAGACCATGTTCTGTGTGTCTCAGCACACTTCCCCGTAGCCAGCCATGGAAGATCGTGCTCTGTGTGAGTCTCAGTACACTTCCCCGTAGCCAGCCATGGAAGACCATGCTCTGTGTGAGTTTCAGCACACTGCCCCGTAGCCAGCCGCTCACAATAAACACAAGTCAACCAATAAACACTAGGAAGTCCTGCTTTTGCATTTTACTTTTGTGTTAAGCGTAGTTCAATGAATGCAGCGAAAAGCTATTGCTTGCATCAACTCGCATCCAGAATGTTTCGCATAGCTTGCGAAATGATTTAAGCCGAGGATTCGTTCGCACACCTGCTGGTCGGAACGCTTCGCACGCCCGGGGGCAGAGTGGGCGGATTAGGAACTCGATAGCTCCCATTATCTGTCAACCTAAAAATGTCAGATACTAACTGACGGTCTAAAGAACACAGTTAAATTATCGCTCAAATTAGATCCATATCATCGAAGTACACTCATTTGTGCTGCAATGGACCTTACCTACATTGGCTAACGAGATCAAGGAAACATCTGTTTTTCGACTTCTCGGCATAGTTCACCTGTAAGCGTGACTGTAATGGGAAACAAGGTGCGAAGAGAACTAAAATACAGTGTATGACCGGCTGCGGCGCTCGGTTGGTGCCGAACAGAGGTGGTGCGGCGACACCAAGCCGTCACAGCGGTGCAGCGAGGAGTGCGGACGCAGTCAGAGACCCCGGCCGGACTACCAGCCGACACACAACGTCATTGGCATGTACACCGACGGCAGTCGTGAGAACGAGCCGCTCTGCTCGCCGTGCCTCGGCTCCAATCAGCTAGTGGCCGTCACCCCGCAAAACGTACGGCCCCGTGTCGAGCCCGCCTCGGACTCCGCGTTGGACCCCGCAATGGACCCCGGGATCCCGTGTCAGACCCTCCATCGGACTCGTGTCACACCCCGAAATTTCACATCAGACACCGGGACCCCATGCGGGAACCCGCCTGTCCTGTTTTGTGGATCATGTGTCGGAACAATAACGGAGTTTCAGAAGTGTATGGAACAACCGGAGATGGATGTATCGTCTCCATCGTTACGCATGATAACAAGAAATGAATGCAATTATAAAATAATTAATTTTGCGGCGTGTGAGTATTGAGGTCAATGTGAATGACACAAATAACCTGCCGAAAGGCTGACAAGGCTGATACATTTTATTGGACCATAACTCACGAACAAATCCAGTGAACAGCACCATTCATATATACAAATGTGCAGGATCATATGGTGATGTAATTACTGAACATTCAAACCACATCGGACCATCTTTGCAACATTTAGAACACGTGCTCCAGGTGTGATGTCCTCCGTTCCGGCGGAGGCACCTATTAGCCTTTTTCTTTAGACTTCCGACTGATTTCCGGCCCTTGCCACTTGAGTTCTAATGACCAACATCTCCCATCGCCCTCTTCGACTGCCGTATGGTCTGAAGATTCTTCTGGTACACCATCCCCTTCAAGTGACCTAATAGGAAGTAGCATAGTGGGCCCCGGTCGGGACCTCCCCATGGGGATCCCCATGGTGCAGCGTCTTCCGCCATGTGGGCCTCGGTCGGGAGAGTTGGCCTGCCATCTGGGGCCCGGGGGGGGGGGTTGGCCCCTGGGGGGGGGGGGTTTCCCCCCAGTGGGGGCCCCGGGGGGGGGTTTTCCCCCCCTGGGGGGGGGGCGTTTCCCCCCATAGGGGGCCCCGGGGGGGAGGTTCGCCTGCCATGGGTGCAGCGTCTTCCGCCAGATCCCGCGCTCCCGGAACTAATTATCAATCAACTGCAGGTTGTCTTGAGGTGTGTGGGATCACACAGCCCTGTTGAAATCACTGGATGGCTGCAGAGTCGACGCATTTCTGTTGGAGGGCTGCCACGACACCGCTTGAAGATCCTCTGCATTCACGGCATGGGTGCATCCTCTCGGTTCTCGAGCCAGAAGGGGCCTATATTTCCCGAACTGCTTGTGGCACATCACTCCGTACTCTTAGGGTTGTGCAGGAGTCTTTCTTCCGCAATGTCTGGTGTGCTTCACGCCAAAGTCGATATTTCAGTGTTGGTGCGGCGATCGAAGTGGAAATTGGCTTTGTCAGTCAAGCAAGTATTGTCAAAAACAGCTCAGATGACTCGCCACTATGCAATTAGCTACTTACAAAAGATGACCTTGCCTTCACAGTTCATTTGGGATGTATATATGATGTATATATATATATATATATATATATATATATATATATATATAAATATATATATATAATGTTTGCAGTAGAAAGGGGCTCCAGTATGCTTTTTGGTGCATGCGCTTCGTCGACACTTTCGGGGATTTTCGTCAGTGAGCTCTTCCGCATTCCGGTTCTGGTTATCCTCTTCTTCCCGGTTCGGCCTCCCAAATGTTTCTTACAGATCCTTCTTGCAAAGATGTCTCGCAAAGGTGCTCAAAATTGTGTTGCGGCTAGTTGCTATCTTTGCTTTGGGGTCTGCTAGAGCTGCTATGGGGTCAATAAAATCGATGTGTGGCAAGATTTGGCTGAAGGATTTCGTGGCTGAACAATTTTGGTTTCGTGGGCAGTGCTATAAATGAGCATGATGTCGACCCACACAACTTCACGAGACACAATTTCCGTTGCACGTACTGCCATTTCGTGCAACTAAGTTATTAAGTTTTCTTTTAATGCCACCTCTGCATCGATTTTAAATTCATCAGCTTTTGTGAACTGCCCTGTAGTAATATGAAATAGAAATTATGATAAATACCACGATGCCAATAGCAACCCAGAGGCCGGAGCAATAGTTAACCGGAGGCCCCAGAACGCGGAGTTGAACCATGTCAATGTAATTTGCTGCGGCCAGCATCTGCATACTTTCGGCAATTCTGTGTCCGTACCCTTGTTCTTTATGCTGATTTGAAGCAAAATGTCCCAGCTATTATTCACAAGAAAGACAAATCAGCAGTTGGTCACCTGACTGGTTACCCTGTTTATATGGATTACGATGAATGGAGAGTACTTTGATTAACTTGTCTCAAGGGGTGAAAAGTGCTTCCTCGAGATCACTGAGCAGAACAAGTTAGTACCTATATTCAAGATATTCATAGATATTCAGATACGGCAGGTGTTTAAAAAACATAATATTCTGAAATACTTCATCCTGGTTTCGAGAATTGTGTTCTTTCACGTAACCGTTCTTTCCCTTCGAGGCAAGCATTGCGGAACTGTTGGTCACATCTCACCTGTCAGTAAGCACATTATGCATTTGCCATTCCTGGGCGCAAATGTTTTCATGAGACTCCGGAGTGGAAAATACGCAACTGCGAAGCAAAAATCAGCAGCTGAAAGGGGTGTCGTGCTACAGAATGGGCTTGGGGGAGGGCGAAGAGGGGAAAATAGATTAAAACTTCAATTTGAGAGCTGGAACAACATGGCGAACAAAATATTTACGTGCATATACGTTATTCATTATTTGATAGTACATTGCACAATATTTTGTAAGTTGTATTACTTCTTGAGTTGCAGTATGCTGTGATGTTTATCTTTTGATGGCTAAGATCTATTTTACATTTTCCCATTAAAAAAGTGTAAGTGTACGATCAAATAGACATACTCAAATTGCCAGTGAGGCTCACCGTTCAATAGTTGTGGGTGCAGACGGCAAAGATGAAGGGATTTTTTTTAAAGTTTGGGACAGCCGTTCCCTGAACTAGACAGGATTTTCCACTCCTGGCCACCATATAAGCTAGGTGGTCGAAGCCACCGTATGCAATGGGATGTCCCATATGGAAAATTAGCGTATGGCCAGGGCATATGGTGTTTTTGTCTTTTGTTGTTCTGTTTTTTTTTAGGATGAAGGACCACAAAGTAGAACTGAGCTATGCACAATGTCGAATATAGTTTCATCGCTTTCGGATAACTATTGGCGTTCCCTTGTTTTTGTTGTGGAATAATTATTGAATATGTGTTCTTTGATTGTCTATGATAAACATGGCTCTTTGATACGGGGTACTTGACACGCAGCCCAAAGATTGGGTGTTAGATAAATATATTTTGAAGTACAAGAAGCCGAAATTTTATCATTTGATTGTTTTCAGCGAATGAGTGTTCTGCTATAGTTTCAGGTGGGTTTTAGGATATGAAATAGTGGAACACAAGATATATCCTGAGCACACATGAAGGCACTCATGAGTCTGAAATGGGTATTTTACCCTGGTATTCATTGTTGTAATATTTCAGCTTCAAACATTCATAGGAAAATCAGCTCAAATGCTGTTACTTTGGTCTTTGGACTATGATAATCACTAATTTAGATATGGAATCCGGCGAAGACGACCAATGAGTCTTTGCATTGCCAACAGAGACACATATTGAGCACTTAGCCAGCGTCAGATAGCTTTTAGAATGCGGACTTGTTCAGTACTGATATTGCCGGCACCCTCTCTCTGCCAGTCGTCACTACGTCACTATCATTAGCATGTCTTGCTGCACAGCTTAGTGGTTTTCAAATTGGGCATGCACATTATTTGGTCTCCGCATTACTTGTGAACAAACGCTATGATGCTTCTCACGTTTTGCACACCAAGAAGGCTAAAGGGTAAAACGATATGCACTGACCCATTTATGAGCGGCGGATATGCGGGTGATATCAGTGGATAGACGAGGCCACATTTATGAGCGGCGGATATGCGGGTGATATCAGTGGATAGACCAGGCCACATTTATGAGCGGCGGATATGTGGGTGATATCAGTGGATAGACGAGGCCACATTTATGAGCGGCGGATATGTGGGTGATATCAGTGGATAGACGAGGCCACATTTATGAGCGGTGGATATGCGGGTGATATCAGTGGATAGACGAGGCCACAAATTCAACATAAAATGGTTCCCCAACAGGAAATGGACAAGGCTTGGCATGCTATAGATATTCTCACATTCATTTCAGTTTTACTCGCGATATTAGTTGCAAAATTTGGTCACGGATTCAAGCAATTGCAGATAAACTTACCCCAATGTATGACATGAAGTGATTCTCCTTTTATGGCGAAATTATCTTCACAGTCATTTGATGCTTACTATTAGCCATGCCCTTATCTAGTAATGCCCTTTATGCTGAACAACTGTTATATGGAGCACCTTGAAGGCAGAACATAAGCACTTCAGAGTGAATGGAAAAATAACTTCATCATGTTCAAAGTAGGTTTGCAAGCTAACAAGGACGGAACGAACGAGAAAATCAGTGGCTATATGGCAGTAGTATGGTTGGACCTTATGGCTGTTGCGATACGCACCCTTGCACCCTCGCATTGGACCAGAATGGCTTAAAAAGTGACGCTTACTCGAATTTCGAAGTTCGTCAAAACTTGACAGTTTTACCGTTGATCGTCTGCAAAATGTTTCTAGCGTTCGAAAACAGTGCTGTATCTTCGATATACCAGCACCAGTCTCCATAAATAACGCAGCAAGTCAGACTATTGTAGCGTGTATATCCGTGTCGTTGCGAACGCGCAATTCCATTCTCAAGTTCTAAGTATTCTCACTTTTCTTCCAAGGCTCGAAACCAATCATTTTTCACATCATTGAATTGCTCAGATCATGAGGAGTAGATTAGGAGTACAAATGAACGATTTGACCAATCCAACAACTTTCTGCAGATAATCTAGTGTTGGAAGGTAACAAACGATACAGATAATATATACCGATGAGCATATTATGGATTGTAAAATTTTCAACAACCTACACACTGATTTTGATTTTATAGAGTAGATACATACCGTGGCTACAAGTCTCGATTGTATGCTGCTGCGTTTTTTTGCGCCAACAGGAATAAACCGGCTTGAACCAGATTGATGTTCTGAACAGCGCCATGTTTGGTCGGAACATTCTGGTCGCTAAATATTAATTGTATGAATAGTTAAGACACACCAAGCATTCATTAAGTGTATTAATCTGTTGAACAATGATTTCTATCATGATTGCAACATTCAGGTATAATTTATATATAACTCTAGCCATCCTTATTAGTTATTTGAGTTATATTTTCGAAATAATGATTTTATGATGATAGGGGAGACTGGGTCTAGTTGATACAATTTTGGCGAAACTCAAAATACCCCTTCACTTTGGAAGGGTAACGAGGAGATAGCTACACCTACGCTAAGCCTAAATTTTACTTTCGCTCAGAATCGAATCAGTAAAGTCCAGAAAAGCAGCGTTTGAGTATATCTATCAGAATGGCAGTTTGAAACGACAACTGTGCAAAATATTTCGGCTTTCCTCAAGGAGCAAATATAGAGCCAGTCGAACCGAGCCGTTGCAGCAGAGATATAAGTACCTTTATAGTCCAACTCAAAGTTAAATGGGCCAAATCCAGTCGGCACTACAAAGGATTCATCAAAGTTAATGAAGAGTGGCTGAAGCAAGATGTGAACGTGAAGGGTGCATCGGCAAGTGATCTTCACCGTGTGCGTCGGTGGACAGTCAGCAGAGAACACCTGCGACTCGGCCTGAGCGACCCTGCACGCCTGGATCTGACTCTTCGAGTGCATCTTGCACATCAGCTACAGACTGAACATTAAACAAGTGACAGTGCAGGTCAATAGCTGACAAAGAGGAAGTCATTCAGCGCAAGAAGATGGTCCAAGAACAGCTCCGACATATTATGTACCTCCACGTGGACCAGCCTAGAGCGGGTAGCGGCGGAACGTCGAATGACGGCAACACAGCCAGACGAGCGTTCAGCAATGAGTCGAATCTGGCAGAAGTAACTGGTGTTCACGAAGGACTCATCCGTCGCCTTCACACCGCCCTGCAAGTGTTGGCATCTGGGTACCAAATAGACTCAAGTAAATTCGCCGACGACTGCGACTTCACGGCGGAGCTCTATGTTGCGCTGTGCCCTTGGTACCCGAAGCCATTAACACTGCACATAGTGCCGATCCACGGAGATCAAGTCATCGCATCACTGCTCTTGCCCCTCGGAATCATGAGCGAGGAAGTCCAGGAGTCCCGTAACAAGGACGTCCGTGCATACTTCGTCGGTCATGCACGGAAAGACTCGCGACTGCACAACATCACCGACCAGTTCAGGAACCTGTTGTTGAGCAGTGACCCGCTCATCAGTTCCTACGCCGCAAATCAACGTTTTCAAGCAGCAGCACGGGGTAAGAGGTCATTGATCTCAAACGCTTGAAGCCTGCTGCAAGCCGTCGCAGATTAAAACATTAGCGACTCAGACTTCAATGAGTGAGGGCATTTGGTTTTGCCTTGTTTTCATTGTTTTTTGTTTTGTTTTGTATATTCTTTTGTTTCGCCGATAGATGACGCCGAATATATGTTTCATGTTCCCGAGTGCTTAATATTATTACAAGCTCTGCAATTATATTTCCGAGTTCATCGTATTTGCAGATATACGAGAAGATATACTGCATAGTTGTCCAATGACTCGCACTGCAAGCCATATTATGCCATATTAACATGCCATATTGCCATGCCATACATGCCATATTAGCAATAACAATATTTCACTAAATTGCATTGGGCACAAACAAACGATTGCCAGAATCAGTTTCTACGTTGAAAACCACCGCCAGAACCGACTTTTACGCATACACTTTGAATATTACGTGATATGTCACTTTTCAGGCCGTTCTGGCCCATAGTGCGTAGGGCTATTTCCTCGCTACCGTTCCAAAGCGATCAGTTATTTTGAGTTTCGCCAAAATTATATCAACTAGACCCGATCTCCCCTACACAAAAACCAGGGCTACTACCAAGGGATAAAAAAGACAAATGCAACAGCATCAGCTTCAAAAGGAAATATTAAATATACCCGCCCTGTTTACATGTAAATGAGTGTTACCCTGTGTTGTAAATGTAGTTGAAACCCACCCCAAAACCGACTCTTTACGTATGCACTTTGAAAATTAAGTGGTATGTCACCTTTCATGCCGTTCTGGCCCATAGTGGCTTGGCCGGTTGATTAGCCAGGTGCTCGCTGTTGCGGCAGATGGCAGAGGAGGACAGACTGGGACCAGTGTGTCCGCCACAGCGGGGCTGCCAGGACTCGGTCCGCACCCCCTCCTGGGGCGAGTCGGTCACCAGATACGACTTCAAGAGTCCACACAGTCCCGGAGTGACTGCCAAGAGAGGTGAGATGGACGGGCTGCTACACACGGACCGGAGCCGTAATGGCACGTAGCAGCGCACTGCAGTCGCTCTAGAACTATCAGATCTCTGCATCGACCCAGCATATCACTGCTCCTGAAATATTCAAAGCATCAAGTAATTCATAAAGGCAGTGCACGGTTGACGACTGCAGTGGAACGCTTAGCGAGTGATGATTGCCTGCCTTTCAGCTGAGAAGCTGAGCTACTACCAACGCTTCATGGACGACATGTGCTCCTCTTCTCGCATCCTGGATCGGGTGGCTGAGTTTGGCACGCTGGGCGGAAGTATCACTCAGTACCAGGATGACTTTTGTCAGCGTCTGCCGACAGAGGACCTCCAGAACCGGTACCGGTAAGTTACGGATGGCGGTGAAATGCACCCCCGAGTGGAGATCCCGCTGAATGGCAGGTCGGAGGAACCTCTGGGGTGAAGATCCCGGTGAGTGGGAAGAAACTATGACAGGGATCCCGCTGAATCACAAAGAGGCGCCTCCGGGACAGAAGTCTGAGCGATAAATTACGGAAAGGAGTCCAGTGTGGGTAGATAATGTAGTTCTAGATATATTGCAGCCGCACCGCCAATCTTTGTAATGAGAACACCAACTTTCCCACAAGTAACAATATTTCACAATTTTGGCAACGATTGCTTCCTATCCATTTGTAGAGAAGAGGGTAAAATACAGCACAAACTTCGATGGCAGTTGTCCACTGAAGGCAGAGTAACAGATCGTAATGAATATGAGTAAATATGGGAACGCTTTAGGATTTTACTCTTTCAAGTGGATTCGGCGCCCTTGTTAGAATTCGCCTATCTGTGTGATTGCTGCGTGTTGGTCCGTGTAGCGTCAGCTTATGGCCGACGCTGCTGGCGCTGAGTATGTGCTGTGTCCGGCAGTATTCTGGTCGGCTGCCCTCCGCTGGCCGGCAACAATGTGCTGTCGCCCTACTCGACCTGCGGCAAACTGTGCAACGTCTGAGCCGACGGCCACCACACCACACCGGCTGTCGCCCGGCAAACACATGGCTCCGTCTGTCCCATCGCTCGTCGTGACCAGCGCATTTCTGTAGTATGTGCCGAACACACCAGCAACACAGAAACTGCTCGGGTCGTTACGGCACGTGTTGTATTTCACTGGTAAGCCTGCTGTTCTGCGGTCAATGCCCTGCGACTAGTGTTGCGGGCCAAATGACGCACTGTGTCATATACATACTAGGCACAACATTAGTCCAGTGGCACTCAATGGAATGAGGAGCCTTACTGAACATCACGCTGGTTATGAAGACGTGGAAAAATTTGATGTTCATCTTGCAGGAAGAATCAATAGGCAATAAACGCACCATGCATGTTTCCATTGCTCTTTGTTTAACCGATTGAAGTCAATCTTTGTTGGAGGTTTCATATTTTTTTCGGTCGTATTCTGATTATGCATGTATGAGCAAAGGGTTATTTTAAGTCTCAACGAGCACCACCACTAACGTTATCAAACCAATTGAGTGTGCTGTTAATTTACCAGGAACACGAACACGGGCTGCAGAAGCTAAATACATTGATGAAAATATCCCTATAAGGTTGCACAATCTGAGAAAGCACGCAGGAATTAAAATTATCACCACAATGCACGCACAATTGAATGCCATGGAACAAGCACTAAATTGGTGGAATGTGATCTCACACCGTTCACTTAATACTCTGAATCAGTGGCATCGCCAGGAGCTAGAGTTGGAAGCAAGGAGCTTGTGAAGCCAGGTTTCCAATGGAATTAATTCCCTTTCTTTTGTTACCCTCGAATGGAACTATGCCACACTACAGGAAAGTATCGAAGCCACTTATTCGGTATATAGAAATAAGCGCTTTAGTATTTCTTGTGGTCATGCCATTCTTTGAGGCCGGCAAGAAATAAAACCATGTTCAGCTTTATGCCACAGGAGTAGACTCAGAGGTCAATGTCAACATAATGGCCGGCCGCGCGCACACAGCCGGCAGTAGGGGTGGTGATCAACATTTCCGCTGCTGTCCGATACGGGCCGGTCAATGCTGACTCGTCACTCAACATTGACTTGACGGCTGGCGCGCTGGCGCTACTGCGTTGCACTCGAAGCCTTATTGCTGTTTGGAACACTGGAACATATTCGGAACTCGTATTTCCTCCCCATTCCACTCCGGTCGTGACGGCACCACCGATTTGCATACACATCCGCGGCTATTGGGCAGCTACAAACCTCATTTATCACCGGTACACCGAATTTCGTCACACAGGCTACATTGTACATTGCGTCATGGCACAAAAGAATCGCTATTCGCGCTGAATCAGTATTCTTATTCTTCACTGTTTAACCATGGGTGACCAGGAAGCAAGGTTGCATAGCTTTCTGACCATCACTTCACTTTCCCCCAGCACGTTATGGCATAAAGACTACCGAAAACAAAACAATTGAGTAAATGTTATGCGTGATATGGAATTGCGGCCAGTAGACCATTTGCTAGAAAAGGCAGCACCACTTTGTGGAAATCCGTGAAAGTATAATCCGATAAAGCAATAAAACAACACGAAACTATAGTATACCGTCGGGTGTCTGAACAATTATTGCGGCAGTGAGCTTACGTCTCAGCTTCGTATCAATCTGGTGAGAAGCTGAAATAATGCCAGCCGGATCATGGAGATAAACATGATGTCAGAGCAATTATTGTTCAGTACATATAATTTTCTTTAACAATAAAGCATCAACGAAGAGGACTTTGTCCCACACGATTGCATTTCCAAGCGTCGATAGCCACCACACAAATGGACGGTAAGCAATTGCAAAGGGTATATCGCATTTGCTCTTAGCCTTGCCAGTTGACTGGTGGAAAGGATTGTAGTTCATATTCACAAATATTAAAGCAATTTCATTATAGCTCGTCCAAAATCGAGCTTTCGAGAACAGCGCATTTCCATTGAAACCCAATTACACCAGTGATGTCCCAATTTTAACCTTCCGTAAGATTCAAGGGCAAATTTCAGAAGCTAGAAAGCTGTCTAGTCGATGCTTGTCACATTTCAGAACCTAGGAAGATGTCCATTCGACGCCTAGTCGATGTCTAGTCGATGTCGAGTCGATGCTTGTCGCATTTCTATGTATTCAGTAGCTGCAGTGCAGGGTGACTGCGTGATGAAAATAACCAATTCCTGGAGCAGCGACATGATGCAAAGCATAATTATGTTCTCCTTCCTATTGACGAAAATAGAGAGAGGGTGATAATTCGCCTCCATTGTGACACTCGTGCTTAAATGCGACCTGTAATGTGTTTCACCAATCGCGGAACTGCCACCACATGTTGTAAGTATTTCATAAGTAGGAATTGAACAGCCCAGTTGTTTGTGATCTTCTCATTTAGTGTAACCAGAATGCCATCCTAAATCTAATTGCGGCAAACAACGATAAGGCATAGCGATTTTAAAAGCCTGTTTCCTTGCGATGGAAGACTCGTAGCATCAGCGATATGCCGTACCGATGTAGTGACGTGCTCCGCCATGAAGTACTGGGCGAAATAGTAATGATATGCCGTACTGATGTAGTACGTGTTTCGCCAGGAAGTACTTGGCGAAATAGTATAGATATGTCGTACTGATGTAGTGACGTGCTCCACCAGGAAGTACTCTGCGAAATAGTACAGATATGCCGTACTGATTTAGTGACGTGTTCCACCAGGAAGTACTCGACGAAATAGTATAGATATGTCGTACTGATGTAGTGACGTGCTCCACCAGGAAGTACTTGGTGAAATAGTATAGATGTGCCGTATTGATGTAGTGACGTGCTCCACCTGAAAGTACTCGGCGAAATAGTATAGATATGTCGTATCGATGTAGTGGCGTGCTCCACCAGGAAGTACTCGGCGAAATAGTATAGATGTGCCGTACTGATGTAGTGACGTGCTCCACCTGAAAGTACTCGGCGACATAGGATATATATGCGGTACTGATGTAGTGACGTGCTCCACCAGGAAGTACTCGGCGAAATAATAACCAGCCAGATGCCGGCTTGGGTCCTGGTCACCCTCAAAGGTTGACGGTCCTAGGGACTCGGGAGTGGGCTCAAGCGCCTTGTTTTGGCCTAAACTACATGATGAGTACTCGAAACATCGGCAAATGTCAATGGCTTAGTCAGGGGGCAGGAAGGGAGTTAGTGTCAGCTAGATCGTGTTTGCTAGACCGGTCGTTTGATTTTCGTAATTTACTGCGGGATTGCTTTCATATTAGCTAAAACTTAATCGACAAGTAAAACTAACCTCTTTTATGCAGCCAAACTATTAGGAAAGTGGAAATGGCGTTGCCAGGTGCAACAAATTGGGGTGCCAAATTTCGGAGTTTGACAACACTCAACTACGCATGAGATATAGGACGCTGTCGTAATTGGACGGTAGCGGTATACAGGTATCTGAAAGCAACTATATTGGAATCATGCAAAAATATTCTGACAATGGCGTACCCAGGTACTGAGGTTAACATGGGTGGTAACTCACCTTATATGAGTGAGTGCTATTTATATTATGGATTGGTGCAGCATTTCGGTGGCTAAAATAGTCGATGCATCCGAAAAACCTACAACAATTCCAAGGCGTGATGGGAAATGCATACCCCAAATTAAACGTCCTGGGCGGGTCCAGGTAGTGAAGTATTCAGGCTGCATAATTTAGAACAATGTGTAGGATGTTTTCTAAACGTAGGTAAAAGTAGGTGCACTTCTTCCAATACATAGTGTTGCGAATGCAGCCAAGTAATGTGGAATTATAAGAAAAAATGGTCAGAAAGTTTAGAGATTCTGTCTCCAGCGATATCGAACCATGGCATGGACTTTACATGCCTTCAAAAATCCATCTCTGTAGGTGCCCATGGCCATCCCCTGGAACCGCCCTTGCGACCAAAATGTAATTTTGTTCCTCGTAGATAATGTCCAATGAGCCTGATTACTTCGAAATATCGCCCGGAGTCATGGAACACATGATATTAATATGGAAACATGACAGGGACTCCACAATGGAGCCCTCGAGCCGCCACTGGGCAAGCCAAAATGTTAAAAATAATAACAAACTGCTTGCGAACATTAAGTAATGAAGATCCGAGAATTGCATAAGCCTTTCCCTAGCGATATGGAGCCATGGCGTGAACACCTCATATCTCCTGAAATCCATCGCTGGATGCGCCCATAGACACATTCAAAATGCAAAATCAGAAAGTAGCCACAAATAACAGCTCAGAAAGACAAGAAAGACTCCAGAGTCTACCCACATTGGGAAGAGGACGGCATGGGATTCTATCGGACACCGGGGCATACCAAATATTGAAAACATGCCTCTAAAAATCCTTGCCTGGGGCTGCTCCTGGGCAACCCAATATTTTGGAAGAAATAGCAACATGTGCACAATGAGTATTTAGGAAAATTCACAACGTTTCAAGAGCCTATCTCTGGTGGTTAGAGGACAGCACTAGAATAACTACAGTGGACCGATTCGCCCCCTCCCCCTCAACAGGAATACGGGTAACTGAAAACCAGTGAGGGGCGGGGAGCCACCTCCCAGTGGCGGACTCAAGCGCTTGCTGGTGCTGTCCATATCTTGTGCTATGGAAGTTACCTAATATTGCACACACAGAGCCCGTTTATTGCTAGCTTTGGAAACCAATATTAAGTGACTCAGAAACTGGGGCAGGGGTCCAGTAAACTTGTGGGACCCTGGGAAGAGTAGCTCCGCTCCAGGTCTGAAGAGAGCGTGTGAGCACGTCTTGTCCCTGAGACACCAAACGGCAACTCGGACTACAAGCAACCGGTTCAACCACACCGGTGAGAACGCTACTGCGCTGCCAGGGCACACACCGCTCACGGCATCTGTGGTGTTGTTGTACGGCTACCTTGGCATTACATCTGTACCTAAGAGGCCCGCATACGTCCTCCCGACTAGACGATATGAAGAGGCCCTGATGTTGGCAAGCAGACCCCACACCAGGTCCAGGTTCAAACTTCTCGACAATGGTCCCATTGATGGCTTCTAATATGCTGTGCGAGTGACACTGAACAGTGGAAAAATAGCACCTACGTCATCCGAACAGCAGTAATCGTGCGGGCGGGTGATATACATGTTCGCACATTGTGTATACAGAGCAACTTGCCTATAAAACGAAGCCTTCATCCTATCGATATTTCGAGAAACAAATAACACCAACGCTAGGATGTGGATTTCATGGTGTCGCACTGTCCCAATTTAATATCTAGCCTTGCACATACACACATTTAACTACACAGCCTACCACAATCGCGACACCTATACTCGGCAGGTTCTATTAATAATGCAATGTCCAGCATTCCAGCGTGACTGGCGACCTCCATCCAGATTGAATCTGCCTTGCTAGAAAATATCTTGAGGCGCTGAATCCTTGTTGTCCCAGTAGTTGTCCATGTATACCCAGTCTTCTATTTTTGTATCTGGGTCGGTGGATATCTGAAAATACCTGGGAACAGTAGTAGCACTAGTCATTGTCATTACCATTATGGGCGCTGCTAATTTATTTCCCCACACACAATTATAAGATACAGCTTACGCCGGATAAAGCCGTGTGCGTCAATGTCTCACCACAGCCAGGAACAATACCAGGATATCTGACTCGTCTCAAATCAGCCAGTGCGTTGATGGGCAGTTGGCCGTAGCAGCAGCTTAGGTTAGCTTGGGTTAGTCGTACATTAACAGATGTACGACAGCACAGCAGTCGTAGGAGCCTGTGTAGCTTAATGAGACGCGACAAGGAGCTCCAGAGCATCCGGAGGCTGACAAAGGACCATGGCTCCCCTGCGAGGTCTCCTGAACGTTGTTGCGCGACCAGAAAACATCAGATGTGTGCCCCAAGCTGGGTCGACTTGGTCGTTTCCTCTGCATACGTTTACTTGGAGTAGTTCTCGATCCTTTGTTCATCAGTGTTGATCGGTTAGATCGATCCGTATCGGGGAGAGTTAATGTTAAATGAGATAGTACGCATATTGGCATTAGCTTGGCGTTGCTATGAAATTGCTTTTCTGAAGGATGGTGCAGCGACTAAGTTAAACCGGTCTTGTTGACAAATAGGCAGCTGCTGTTCGTGTGTTGGATGCGCGCAAAACAAAACTGAAGTGGGGCAGGATCTGTGCTGAGCCTTGATGTGACACAGCATCCAGTGATAATTATTCCGAAGAGTCGATATGCTTGCACCTCTGATTCATCCAATCTGGATATGTTGAAGAGCATCACACCATGTGCTACAATGACACCAGAACCCGGGTGGAAATTTCGGACGTGATGCAAAACAGACTTCATTCATTTTCACATATGAGTGACTTATGCAGAAAACGTAAGGTAAATGGAGGGATGCTCTTTCATCTATGCCTTTCGGAGGCCGTAACGGTGCTTTGATAACGTGGAAACAACCTGTATAATACAAGCGTGCTGACAGTTACCAGGATGTCCAACAGCTACCAGGATGTCCAACAGCTACCAGGATGATCAACAGCTACCAGTATGTCCAACAGCTACTAGGATGACCGATTGCTTACTGTGGCCGCCAATCGTGCTTGCGTTTGGTGAGGTCCTTTCTGGCGAGACGCTGCTTCTCCTCGAGCCGTGTCTTCTCGGCAGCCGCTGTGTCAATGTCACCCGACTCCAGCGCTCTGATATCCGGTCTCAGTCTGAGGGGCACAATACATCGGACTGGAGAACACGCCTACCCGTGCCATAAAGGGGCACAGTACATCGGACTGGAGAACACGCCTACCCGTGCCATAAAGGGGCACAGTACATCGGACTGGAGAACACGCCTACCCGTGCCATAAAGGGCACAGTACATCGGACTGGAGAACACGCCTACCCGTGCCATAAAGGGGCACAGTACATCGGACTGGAGAACACGCCTACCCGTGCCATAAAGGGGCACAGTACATCGGACTGGAGAACACGCCTACCCGTGCCATAAAGGGGCACAGTACATCGGACTGGAGAACACGCCTACCCGTGCCATAAAGGGGCACAGTACATCGGACTGGAGAACACGCCTACCCGTGCCATAAAGGAGAGCAGGTGCGATCACATTGCTGTCATCGACAGTCCATTGCCACGCTCTTTGTTTTTGCTGAACTGTGCAGTGCCAAGGGAGAAGACAGAACTGCACAAGCTTGTCAAAGGCCTGGTGAGAAACAAACAATACAATGAAATATTGGTTCTTGTTTGTTGTCACCATATCCGACGAAATCCACTAAATGGGCTATTATATGATCTTCCGTCATACAAGAAGTGATAAAATACCACCATAGAATGGAATGCATTATAATAAAGTCCGCATACTAAATGGATTCGTGGCCTGGGCACATAAAAGATAATATACAAAACCACAGGCGACATAAAGGATGATGCGAAATAAATAGAGAGAAACACACGAGCACACCATGACTAGATTTGGTTGCCTCTGACATAGCTACTGTGTTAAAAGCCGTTTCAATTTCCGCCTGAATGCAGAAACCGAAGTAGCAGCCAGGTCATCGGAGACGACATGTATTGTGCGCTTCACACGCCCCACATATTAATGTTTGCTTTCCGGAGTTTGTCTTGACGAGTGGGAGATGTAGCATACCGTACTGTCTGGTGCAACGAGACACGACGTCGCCGTTGTATGCAATATATATGTACAGTGAGATGGGCTCTTGTGACAGATGTCTTGTGGAGGAGGTGCACGTCATAGTATGTGGCGAGGTCAACGGCAGACATCCAATGCAGACTTCTCGTCACATCTCGAGATGTGGCCAGGCTTTTTGCGACCGGAAGTCATGCACGCAGCAGTTAACAATTGTCTGCCCTTTGGCTATCTGTGTCTGGCCTGCAATGCCGTACACTTGGATGCAGTATTTCATGTGTGACATTACCAGCACATCAATGATCACAGGAGGTGTCTGGTTCATAAAAGTTACAATAATGGGATCTGTAATGGCATCTGTTGTGCATATTCCTGAGTGGAGTGCGACAGGACTGTTCTTGGTCCACTTCTCTTTATCATCTTTGTGAACAGCATTGAGGTAGGGCTGAGGAATGGGGTGTTCAAATTTGCTGTCGATATCAAGCTGGTAGGAGGGGCTAACAGCAGTGATCAACCTAGTAATATTCAGCTAGACTTGTAGAACTTAAAAAAGTGGGCTGATCAATGGCAGGTGCCTTTTAACCCGCGCCATCTGGGGGGTTGATATGCACCCCCTAAGGTTTTCGGCGGATAGTAAAAGAATCAATTGTGTAAAGATTTTGAGGTCACGTCATCTAGGGTCAACGAGTTAGTCAAGGTCAAGTGAGGTCACCTCCAGAAAAGTTCAGCCAGTCGTCACGCTTTAACGGATAAAGATATTTTAATGAAACTTTCAGCGTTTGCTTATCTTTTGGGAGAAAATAAAACGCAACCGAGAAATTTTTCCGTTTTTGATTACTTATTTGTTTTGCATGTTTGCCCATTAGTGCTAAAATCGAAGATTCTGGCTAAAGTAAGCATTTTTCATCAGAGCAAGTTGACTTCGAACAACGTTTTCCGGTCGGCTATACCCATTAGAAAAAGAAAAATTAAAGAAAATTGAAATTTTGAAATATAATAAAAATACAATTTTGTTTTTTGGGTGGGCAAAAATTGTACGGCCATGGTCGATTTTGCCTTCCTTTTCTGATTTCAAATAATTTTTTCTCAAATATCCCCCAGAATGAACTCCCCGGAGCCAAAAACATGATGTAAGTCGCGAATACCTAGGCCTCACAGTGACGTCACTTTGGGGGGAGGGGGGATACAATTTTGTGGGTGGTTTCTGGCCCTACTCGTCGAACGGTTTCCGATGACACCTCTTTCGTTTTCGTGCGACGTTTAGTTTGGAGATTAGAGGGGGTTTGCATCAACCCCCCCAAGACGGGGTGTGAGGATATGACCGAAAAGACGGGGAGGGTTCACTATGAATAGTATAGGATTATGCAACTGGGGTCTGGAGTTGGACTTTCAGATATACAATGGGAGGTACGGAACTGGATGTTATTGAAGAGGAAAGAGACTTATGTGTGTTAGCTTCAAACGACCTTAAAGCAGAAAAAAATGTACCTCCGCTAGGAACAGGGAAATCAGAATGCTGCAAATCATTGATGGGAGTGTGAAGTGTAAGAGTAAGGAAATCATGAACAAAATGGTACTTGGCCTATGTGGGACCCCACTTGGAATATGATGTACAGGCATGGAGCTCTTACTTAGAAATATATATAGATATGCTGGAAAGAGTACAGCGAAAAGCCCTTAGAATCATCCGTGGACCAGGTAACTTAGAATGTGGAGAAGGCTTAAGACATTAGACATGATCTCATTCAAGTATAGGAGATTAAGGGGTGGTATGCTTGAAATGTATACAATTGCTACAGGGTTATATAAGGTCAATCTGGATGCTGTTCTTCTATTTAGAGCATCACATAAGGGTCATCAATTCCGGTTAGACAAATCAATGTGTAGGACAGTTAAGCGGCAACCGATTTTCAGTAAAAGGCTGGTTGATCATGGAATATGCTGCGTGCTGATGTTGTGGGGAGTCCCTGATTGAATGCATTAAAACACATGGTGGATAATTTTTTTAGGTTGGTGAATCTTGTTTTTCAGTTCTGATTAGCGGTGGATTGGGTGAGATTCATCCTAGTAGGTGTATACGGTGCAGGCCCCTTTAAGCAGGCAGGATCAGAGTTGGAAGTTATTGATTGGGCACCCGATCCACGAGTGTGCTATGCGGGATCGAGATAATAGGGCTGAATATTGGTAGGTGAGTAGGATGTCGGTGGATGTTCCTTTGAAATTTAGGAAGTGGTGTTGGTTGAGGTGCCGAGTATCTTTTTGTCCAGGCTTACAGTATCTTCCCTTTACAGACGTAACCCAGATGGCCTCTGTGGCTCTTATGAATGCATGGAAGCAGATGCATGCAGAATGCACACTTTATGATTTTATGACTAAGTGTGAATTTAATGAGAAATTTGGATGAGAATGGCGGGAAAACGGGCTAAATAGTAGATATGACAGAAATATCATGTTCTGAAATGTTTCTCTGTGCTTTTTATGTGAAGCCTGGAAGTTAGATTCAGGTTCCAACCCAACTATGAATATACTCAGTCGTTAGTGCTGATGGTACCTTGGCGAGGTGAACTTGGTGACCCTGGAGAGGTACTGGACTGGCGACCCGGGAGAGGTACTGGACTGGCGACCCGGGAGAGGTACTGGACTGGCGACCCGGGAGAGGTACTGGACTGGCGACCAGGGAGAGGTACTGGACTGGCGACCCGGGAGAGGTACTGGACTGGCGACCCTGAAGAGGTACTGGACTGGCGACCCGGGATAGGTACTGGACTGACGACCCTGGAAAGGTACTGGACTGGCGACCCGGGAGAGGTACTGGACTGGCGACCGGGGAGAGGTACTGGACTGGCGACCCGGGATAGGTACTGGACTGGCGACCCTGGAAAGGTACTGGACTGGCGACCCGGGAGAGGTACTGGACTGGCGACCCAGGATAGGTACTGGACTGGCGACCCTGGAGAGGGACTGGACTGGCGACCCGGGAGAGGTACTGGACTGGCAATCCGGGAGAGGGACTGGACTGGCGACCCGGGAGAGGGACTGGACTGGCGACCCTGGAAAGGTACTGGACTGGCGACCCGGGAGAGGTACTGGACTGGCGACCCAGGATAGGTACTGGACTGGCGACCCGGGAGAGGTACTGGACTGGCGACCCGGGATAGGTACTGGACTGGCGACCCTGGAGAGGGACTGGACTGACCGTGAGTCGGTGGCACAGAGCGACATCTCCGGCTCCGGCTGGTTGAGCGACATGGCGAAGCTGGTGAAGTGGTAGTACTTGTGCGAGTGGACGGGCCGAGGCTCGGCCTGCCACACCAGCTCGCTGTTGGGGATGTCCAGCGACTGGTCGGACCCGCTGCGGGAGAGCCGACCCTCCTCCGGCTGGTCTCCGCCGTCCACATTGAGTTGCTGACAGTCGGCACGCCACATCACAGTCACATCACCCTGTGACACACAGTCGGCACGCCACATCACAGTCACATCACCCTGTGACACACAGTCGGCACGCCACATCACAGTCACATCACCCTGTGACACACAGTCGGCACGCCACATCACAGTCACATCACCCTGTGACACACAGTCGGCACGCCACATCACAGTCACATCACCCTGTGACACACAGTCGGCACGCCACATCACAGTCACATCACCCTGTGACACACAGTCGGCACGCCACATCACAGTCACATCACCCTGTGACACACAGTCGGCACGCCACATCACAGTCACATCACCCTGTGACACACAGTCGGCACGCCACATCACAGTCACATCACCCTGTGACACACAGTCGGCACGCCACATCACAGTCACATCACCCTGTGACACACAGTCGGCACGCCACATCACAGTCACATCACCCTGTGACACACAGTCGGCACGCCACATCACAGTCACATCACCCTGTGACACACAGTCGGCACGCCACATCACAGTCACATCACCCTGTGACACACAGTCGGCACGCCACATCACAGTCACATCACCCTGTGACACACAGTCGGCACGACACATCACAGTCACATCACCCTGTGACACACAGTCGGCACGCCACATCACAGTCACATCACCCTGTGACACACAGTCGGCACGCCACATCACAGTCACATCACCCTGTGACACACAGTTTACGCGCACACAGCAACGTACACAGGGGGCAGGCGGATCCCGGCATGGGCCTACTACCTCACAAACATAGAATAGACGGTGGGCCTCGATCAAGAAGGAGCCGGTTTCCCAAAGACGTTGTGTGGTGGTAACGTGTCATAGGGACGGCGAGCACAAATGTTTGGAACTGGTCACTCCTTGCAGAGTCAAAATCTCAGGTCATTAACATCTTCATGATAATCTATTCTTCATGATAATCTATATCACAAACTTCCATAATTCGAGGACGTTTCGCTTACTGCTAGGCTACCTAGCACTGGCGAGCACTGGCTACGACGGGAGCCGAAGGCTGAACGAGCTTCACGGGAACAATGTGTCATGCTCATTGTGACTGCCCATTCCGATCCGATCCAGCTGTTACACTCCTTTCTGGATGCAAACTTTGCAAGCAAGCAATCTAACACAGGAAGGCATTCATTAAAAGGTAATCCAACTCAATGACACCTTTTCGGTGTATTCAGTCAGAGTGCCTGCACAATGGGCCTGCTTCCATTACGTTTTCATGCACCTGTATGTACAATATACAATTCTTAGCACATTTGGTTTACGGAGGGAATGGCACAATGGTGAAAAATGCCAGCATAAATCAGGAAGACGAACTCACATCAACATCAAGCCACTACATTTCACCGCATTTAACTGTGTGTCAAATTGCATGGAACGCCATCCGGCCGGCAGCTTTCGATAGACACTGTGGTGCCTGCGAAAGGCACGATTTTAGAACATTTTCAAGATTGTGGTTAGTGTGTGTGTGTGTGTGTTCGTGTGACACCAAGTTGTAACGTAGTTCAAATTTAACATTACTTTTCGGCCAGTGGTAGGAATGCGACATGACTGGACGATCACATCACCGATGACTGTATCACCGTTAGGTTTGATTGTGGGCGCGTACTTGGTGTCAGCTGTCGCGGTGGCCGGCATGAAAGAATGCCACACCAGCACGAGAGCTCGAGACGCGGGCAGCGGCCCCACACCCCCTCAGCATCATGATGTGGGCGTCAGTGTGAATCATCGCCAATCGCGGACCGGCGGGCCGCGCCTCGTCCGCCAATCAGGATGCGACGTGTGCTTCCGCGTGGCGTCGCCACATGTCGGCTTGGTGTCTATATCTTCCGCGTGGCGTCGCCACATGTCGGCTTGGTGTCTATATCTTCCGCGTGGCGTCGCCACATGTTGGCTTGGTGTCTATATCTTCCGCGTGGCGTCGCCACATGTCGGCTTGGTGTCTATATCTTCCGCGTGGCGTCGCCACATGTCGGCTTGGTGTCTATATCTTCCGCGTGGCGTCGCCACATGTCGGCTTGGTGTCTATATCTTCCGCGTGGCGTCGCCACATGTCGGCTTGGTGTCTATATCTTCCGCGTGGCGTCGCCACATGTCGGCTTGGTGTCTATATCTTCCGCGTGGCGTCGCCACATGTCGGCTTGGTGTCTATATCTTCCGCGTGGCGTCGCCACATGTCGGCTGGTGTCTATATCTTCCGCGGGCGCCCACATGTCGGCTTGTCTATATCTTCCGCGTGGCGTCGCCACATGTCGGCTTGGTGTCTATATCTTCCGCGTGGCGTCGCCACATGTCGGCTTGGTGTCTATATCTTCCGCGTGGCGTCGCCACATGTCGGCTTGGTGTCTATATCTTCCGCGTGGCGTCGCCACATGTCGGCTTGGTGTCTATATCTTCCGCGTGGCGTCGCCACATGTCGGCTTGGTGTCTATATCTTCCGCGTGGCGTCGCCACATGTCGGCTTGGTGTCTATATCTTCCGCGTGGCGTCGCCACATGTCGGCTTGGTGTCTATATGTACATGTTGAACTGAGAATAACACAGAGACTCGGAGACTCCCGGACGGAGCTCAGAGGCAAACGGACGCGCGCTTTTGCGTTATTGTATGGAGTAGTGTCCATACCTCTCGACTTAAGGTGTTGGTGACAGAAAACCAAATTAGTCGCCAGCATCCATCACGTTTTCGGTCCAGCGCTTGCTCGTCGACGGTTTATTAATTACGAGTTGTTCGCTTCATTATACCGAGTTATCGCGGCAGTCGACGGTCCAACTAGACTACTTACGGCTAGGGATAGACTACCCTACAAAGTGGTTAAACAACCTGACCACGGGCGTGACCAGAATTGTTATCTGGGAGACCTTGGCCTGCCAGGGGGAGGGCTGTAGCTGCTGCCAAGGGGCAGGGGCTATTTTGCCCAGCCCCAATAGATTTTCATGGGAAATATGAGAGTTCCCCCTCAACATTATTTCGTTCAATAGTTGTAAGCCCATCTGACCGACGGGTGTGCCACTTTTTTCCCCACAAGACCTAACAATTATCCTGTGGTAGCTCTTCTTAGCACTAGCAGGACGGGAGAATATCCCATCTCTTACAGTGTAGGAGAGGGGGATGAATGTGGTGTCTGTATTAACGTTTTGCTTTTGCTCCAAGGTAGCTATGCGCATAGATGAGGTAAACTGCATAATGTAATTCCATTCGAGAACGTTCCGATGTATTTGGAACGTTTTTGTCCAACTTGTTCGGGTGACCTTCCAGATTAAGTTTGTCGATGCTGAGTGTTTTCTGTTACTTCGTCGTCGCCGTAGTTTTCTGACGCAGGCTATGCACCAAGCGTGATTTCGGCTTCAACGACGGTGGCATGCAGACTGGACTCTGTCTAACATCATGGTACGCACATAAAGTCAAGGTCCACGCACATAAAGTCACCAGTCAAGGTCACCGATCAAGTTAAGGTCAGGTAAAAGTAAATATGTGATGAGCTGCTGAAGGTGACGGCGTTCGAAACGGATTGTGCTCAGGAAACGGTAATCGGCGACAACAACGTTTAACTCACCAACGCACCAACGCTTGTTTTTTTTAATATCCAAACAAACAATTTTAACTATCGATTTTTCTTTAAAAATCACACATTCTCCTCGAAAAATAGTATCGGGATCTTACTCACATCACCAAAAATTGGAGTGCTAAATTAGTGGTATAAACCATGAACTTGCTTAGGTGTGAAACAAATTGTGCAACGCGTTGAAAGGGTTGAAACAAAGCGATTTTGGCAACATCTTGAGAAATGATGGCAGCGCGGAACGCATGATGTGCCTCATTTTGACCAACATATATACATTTAATACCTTTTTCTCACAAAAATCTGGCGGCAAAATTCATGCTCGCAAACTACAGCAAAGCCATTCTTTGGTTGCCACGGAATGTCTTCATTGAAGTTGAAATTCCCTAGCCAGTTTTCATAGCTTCACAAAATAATTGTTTGTATCCGACGCATTGTTTCCCGTATTGATAAGAGGACAGTTATTTGCCGATTAAAAATGTGTGCTGGAATGCTTTAGCTGTGACTTTGTCGCGAATGTAATGGAGACAAGCGTTTCTACCAATTTCAACAAAGTTGTGTGATTGCATAACTTGCTGCGAAATTATGGTGAAACAGGTTCACGATTACAAAGGTTCACGTGAAATTATGGTGAAACAGGTTCACGATTACAAAGGTTCACGTGAAATTATGGTGAAACAGGTTCACGATTACAAAGGTTCACGTGAAATTATGGTGAAACAGGTTCACGATTACAAAGGTTCACGTGAAATTATGGTGAAACAGGTTCACGATTACAAAGGTTCACGTGAAATTATGGTGAAACAGGTTCACGATTACAAAGGTTCACGTGAAATTATGGTGAAACAGGTTCACGATTACAAAGGTTCACGTGAAATTATGGTGAAACAGGTTCACGATTACAAAGGTTCACGTGAAATTATGGTGAAACAGGTTCACGATTACAAAGGTTCACGTGAAATTATGGTGAAACAGGTTCACGATTACAAAGGTTCACGTGAAATTATGGTGAAACAGGTTCACGATTACAAAGGTTCACGTGAAATTATGGTGAAACAGGTTCACGATTACAAAGGTTCACGTGAAATTATGGTGAAACAGGTTCACGATTACAAAGAACAGGTTCACGATTACAAAGAACAGGTTCACGATTACAAAGAATCCGCCTTCATTGTGTGATCGTATTGTATTTAAAAGCCCTCGAGTCGGACACAACTGTCTACTTCTTGGACATTGTTGCTTATACCGACTTGAAAACGTAGGAATAAATTGTGTGCACAAGGTTCGTATTGATGTTCTTGTGCACAATCGTTGCATCGTTGATCGGACGCAGATAATATAATAATTTGCTCTCTGTAGGGTATGTGAATTTAAAGTGCACAACCACAACCGTAATTTGTTCATTTTATAACTTATTTTCCAGCAAATGACCCAAGTTCTTGCAGCACATACATGCGAATTGATGCCATTACAAAGTTTTTTAGCCTTGTGAAGCTGGGCACCAGCTGTCCATTGCACATAGAGCTTGCGAAAGGTTGTCCGTTCGGTGCATGTATGATTACATGCTAAATCGTGACGTTTCACCTCCACCCATCACTAAAGAAGTAGTGCGAGCAATCGTGCATCAGGTTTCTCTAAGCATGCACCGAACATATTCTTGTCAATAGACGATTTGTCAATAGACGCTGTGTCATTGCAATCTGCAAAGCAAGATCTTTGTAAGATTGCGACAAGTTTGCTGCCATCTTGGGGCAGCGCCGTGCCGCGATTTTGCTGAATCAATTAATGTGTAACGTGTGCCGATGCCAAGTCATTGAGGCCTAATACGCCACTAATTATGAAATATCTCAGTAAGTAGAGAAGCTGATGGCTCATTAGCCAGTACTGCACATACTGTACTAATGACGTATCAGCCAATACTGCACATAGTGAACTGGTGACGCATCGGCCAATACTGCACATAGTGAACTGGTGACGCATCAGCCAATACTGCACATAGCGAACTGGTGACGCATCAGCCAATGCTGCACATAGTGAACTGGTGACGCATCAGCCAATACTGCACATAGTGAACTGGTGACGCATCAGCCAATGCTGCACATAGTGAACTGGTGACGCATCAGCCAATACTGCACATAGTGAACTGGTGACGCATCAGCCAATACTGCACATAGTGAACTGGTGACGCATCAGCCAATACTGCACATAGTGAACTGGTGACGCATCAGCCAATACTGCACATAGTGAACTGGTGACGCATCAGCCAATACTGCACATAGCGAACTGGTGACGCATCAGCCAATGCTGCACATAGTGAACTGGTGACGCATCGGCCAATACTGCACATAGTGAACTGGTGACGCATCAGCCAATGCTGCACATAGTGAACTGGTGACGCATCAGCCAATACTGCACATAGTGAACTGGTGACGCATCAGCCAATACTGCACATAGCGAACTGGTGACGCATCAGCCAATGCTGCACATAGTGAACTGGTGACGCATCAGCCAATACTGCACATAGTGAACTGGTGACGCATCGGCCAATACTGCACATAGTGAACTGGTGACGCATCAGCCAATACTGCACATAGTGAACTGGTGACGCATCAGCCAATACTGCACATAGCGAACTGGTGACGCATCAGCCAATGCTGCACATAGTGAACTGGTGACGCATCAGCCAATACTGCACATAGAGAACTGGTGACGCATCAGCCAATACTGCACATAGCGAACTGGTGACGCATCAGCCAATGCTGCACATACTGAACTGGTGACGCATCAGCCAATACTACACATAGTGAACTGGTGACGCATCAGCCAATACTGCACATAGTGAACTGGTGACGCATCAGCCAATACTGCACATAGTGAACTGGTGACGTATCAGCCAGTACTCCATATAGTGAACTGGTGACGCATCAGCCAATACTGCAAATAGTGAACTGTAATAGCTCAGAGAATAGCTCCAAAAATCCAGAAGATGAACGTATCCCACCTCCTTGACGCCCTCGCAACGTAAGCTCAATGCTTCTTTCAAACATAGTGATTGGCAGAATCAATGGTCAGCAGCCATGTTTGCACCGCACGCAGTCATTGACTGGACGTGCTGCTCTATGAGCCACCAGTGATGGGGATTCCATGCTGCCACCGAACTCGAGGTTACGTCTGCGTCAGTGCCTTCTCAATTTATCTGCTCTTGATTAGGTAGTCCATGAATAATCACACAGTTAAACGGGAACGGCATTGCCTTTGCGCCAAGTTTGGCGTCAGATGCTGGGGTGTACCCCCTGCTAGCGTGGCGCCACCGAACGGTGATGTATTTCCTGCCAGCGTGCCGCTACGGAACGGTGACCTGCCTCCCTGCCTGGCTACTGCCGAACGCCGACGTACCTCGCTGTCTGGGTCACTGCGGAATGCTGACGTACCTCCCGCTCCGAGTGGCTACGAAATGGTGACGCCGTGATGCTGTTTAGCTTGGAAAGCATCTTCTTTGGCCCATGGATGGGCGACAGCCCGGATCTGCGGTTTGACTCCTGGCTGCTTCTGGAAACCGGAATGGAAGATGATTTCCACTGGTAATTATTTCAAATATTGTGGCGCGTCATAAACCTAGTACTTAAGGTGATTTGCTGACAGGTGAAATTGCAGAGTTTATTACATGAACGGATTGATGCAACCGCTTGTTTCATTGCAATCCACGGCATGAGTACTTCGGGTGATGTTTTCTTGTAAGCTAATAGGCATGCGATTGATTCGCGCTCGATCCAAATTATAACCATTCTGGTGTCATCCCGAGACGATGTCCTACATGTAGGATCAAAACTAACTGGCACTTAAATTAATAATGTCAAATGTAGTAAGACCACAGCCAGACATACGGGAAGGAGAGGAGTGTTATGATATTTAGAGACACGAATAAACGGAGAGCGGTTGGCCGAGTGGTTAGAGCGTTGCAATCTTGATACAAAAGTCCTGGGTTCGACGCTCGCACCGCTCGGACATTTCCCAAACCCGAGGTCCACCGGCGGAGCAGTGTGGGCGGCGCAGATTGGCAGATTGCATAAAGTGCGTCGTGAACCACCCAATAAAAAACACGAATAAACTATACGTTCCAAAATTGTCCATGTGAATTCAGGTCACGTTAAATTTTATCATGGTTATCCTGCGAAGCTCTTCCAAAAATGCTTAGCTACACGAGCAGCTGTCCAATGGCTCTTACCCCCCAGCACATAATGGTAAAACCAACCGCAAAAATATTTCCTTGAGCTGTGTGGATCACACCTTGCATTCGATCAAGCATCGGGCGGTATAGTCTAGGGACGAGATACTCGTGTCTCAACCAGGAGATGATGGATGTCATTCCCAGCTGTCGCTGCTCTTCGTATGGACCGAATTGGCGTGAGATGCTGTAAACGATTACATAGCCAAAGCAAACGGCGAGTCGCATAGCCGCAGCAGCCAGCCAACCAATACGCACACACTTCATGCGGGATCCAGTCTACGTTGCGGGAAATTATTTACCTTGCCTCTTCGTTACGGCATTTTTGTTATAGGATATTTGTTATATCTTTTTATGTGGTATGGGACACTTGCTATCATATTTTTGTTGCAAACATTTCTCGTTTCCAGCATCTTTTGCTATTGGTAACTTCTGCTATCTGCTAATAATTACTAGTTACTTATACTTTGCTGGTCTGTGGTGAGAAACAGTGCGCTAATTTCATTGTCTGTTTCAATGCATTCCTCTCATTGATCAAATACCCCTTATCAGATGGCTGTGAGTTCACAAATACTTCAAAATTCCCTCATTTTCGCATTTCGCATTTTCGTCGTGATTTTGGTCGAGTCTTTCGATTTCGCTTCGTTCAATGATCTGCAAATTCGGGCTTTCAGATCCTCGTATTTTCGTTTCTTCGTCGACGGCGATTACTCCAAATCAACTAATCTTCCTCTCGTTCCTGTTTTATAGCCAGTTGTAAGTGCTCATAGACGTTTAAATATGTTTTGATGACAGTCTCCTATTAGCGCATTGTATCACCTGTTACATGCATCGGCAATACGATTCGTTATCGGAAGACTTTCTGCAGTGTGGAGATAACGTTCCATGTTGGAACCGAGAATTGTGGTGCAGCTCTTATCCTCCCACCCTTGTCCCCACAATGCAGGGTGCAATGTTCCAAAAGTGCCATTGTACCATTTAGTTTCTCATTTAGTTTGTAAATAGCACATTTTCTCTGGGGAGTGGAGAGACATTTCGCTTTCCACTTGAGCCAAGGCTTGTTGTGTTATGATTGAAGGTTGTACAATCGGCGTATCTTGCGTTTTTACAATGGCAACACCACTACTGATTTTCCTTTACCAAAGGAAGGCAGGTGATCGTGCTGCCAAGAAGTATGCCAGTCCAATTCATCTGGGATAATCCCAAGTCAACATTTACACGACGGGCGTCGCACACAGCGCCATTTGGACCAATTACCGTCAACTTTTGCTCTTTGTCTTGTGCAAATAAAGCCACCGTACGGCCTCCTCTAGAGGCTGAAGTATGCTCAAGATACATCATGTGAAACACAAATTATACACTGGGGCAAACATGTACATATTTACGCACAAGGCTCACAGCTATTAAAGTATTCCTCTACTTTAAACTTTTAGAGCGCAAGCAACAGCATTTCTCGCACCAGCTCCCATGTGGGCGCTGCTATCTCAAACAAACAGTATTCCCAAATATCAGGCAGCAGGGAGCATCAGATAAACACTATCAGGCATCAGGGAGCATTACACAAACAGCATTTCCAAATATCAGGCAGCAGGGATCATCAAGTAGCAAAAATGCGTCGCAACAGATAACATTGCACCAGATTGATGCTGATGAATATGGTCCTAATATATTACATTGCACCAAATTCACGCAAATGAATATGGTCGCAACAGATTGCATTACAAAAAATTGACGCCAATGAATATGGTTGCAGCGAACTCTTTTTGTACCCAGTAAGGCATGCAGCAAAATATTCGCAACAAAAAGAGCCAGACCCTTCATGCCAGCACACTTGTAATTAATAGCCAGGCGGTCTTCCATGCGTCGGATCCATTCCAACCACTCGCACTACCACAGCGCAAGAGAACTCGGCAGAAGTTCGCCGCTGTGAGGATTATTATTGGCTCTGAACGCATCATCGCAGAGCATATGGTCGTCCTCACCCCAACTTGTTGTCATGGAGAGCGGCGTAAGTGTCGTACGACTCCATGTCTGAACTGCGCAGGCACGTTGTCCATTTTCCGTAAAGGAAACGCCGCCGACACTTCCTGAAAATATAATACCGGGGGAGGAGATCTTTATTCATTTCAAACACGACTAGTGGTTAATAAGCATACCAATCTGGATATGCCATGGTTTTATTGATTTTGTGACCTTGTATGTCATTTCTTAGCGCATTATGTTCTACTATTATTGGTGTACCTTCTATTATTATGATTACAAAGTTACCATTACCGCATCACGTATTACTATTCATGAGTATGTAACTCATATTTGGGTGCTCAGGACATAAAACACACATTTGCTGAGATCTTTTCTCATGATGGACCATACAATTGTCAAACATTGCAATTCAGTTTGAAGAGCGTTCTCTGAAATTGCTGAAATTTCAGCAATGCATTTCAGTTCGATCTCGAGATAATTGCTCATTGTTCCCAGTGTGAGCTAGGATATTGTAGCATGATTTAATGTGAGCTAGGATCCTGAAGGATTATTTCCATATTTCTAACCGGGTATATATGTATATATATATATGTATATATATATATATATATATATATATATATATATATATATATATATATATATATATATATATATATATATATATATATATATATATATATATATATATATATATTGGTAATATATAAACATGTATAAAACCTGGTAGCATAATGGAATGCTGAGCCAGAACCTGATTCCACAGTGATATTTACCACCGTGTCTGGGTGTGGTTATGGTGTGCATCGTGGGGATGGGAGCAGATAAATATGACTCAATCATCGGTGATGCTCTCTTCTCGCTATTGTGGATGCCCTAGTCTTGCTATTTCAGCTGTCGCCTGTCCAATTATAGATACCGTGCACGTCTGCTAAATATACAGTTGACGTATTTAATCGGTCAGTAGTTTTCACCTAATGGGGCCGCTCCACCGTCGGGGGGGGTCAGCGCTGACGATCGGTATTCAGTGTCAGACAGATGGTGGAAGGAGGACGGCTGGGCGGATTCCAGCTCGACGGTGGACGACTGGGGGATGTCGGGCCGATGGTTGATAAGTGGGCGGATGTCGGGCCGATGGGGGATGACTGGGGGATGTCGGGCCAGCGGTAGATAAATAGACGGATGCCGGGTCGATGGTGGACGACTGGGGATGTCGGACCAATGGTGGTGGTGGAGAATTTCATTGCGACAGTGGACGAGTGGAAGGATGCCGGGCCTGGGCGCTAAACGATCACAATTTTGGTCGAGGCGCCCTAAAACTCAAATAACTAACTAAGGATGCCGGGCCGCCAGTGGACAGCTGGGCAAGTGTCGAATGGATGACTGAGAAGATGTTGGAGGATCGGTCTTCCTCTGTACATGTTGTTCTTGTTCTTGTTGTTCTTCAACAGCCATGTTGTTCTTCAAGATACAGATCGGTCCGCCTCAATTGATCTGGCTAGTAATTCATTTACGCTGCTACGAGCGGAGGCTAACCTGAATGAGTCTACACACGACGTAGCTGATTTTAGCGACCCCATCCGACCCGACTCAAACGTGAAGCTTTTGAAAATTTAGCTCCATTGTTTTGCTAAAGCGCTTGAAGTCTATATTTTCGGGGAGTCTTATAATTTGCATGTTTTACACCCCACCATGGGCAACGCTAAAGGGCAAGGCAACGCATGGGAAACGCTAAGCTTCTCCCAAAAGTCGTGAAGTTTAATATTACGTCCATGAAAAGAATGGACCAAAACATGAGCATGTCCATGGGCGTAGGAACGCTTCAAAAAGTGTGGGGGGGGGGGCAGGTGCCAAATTATTTTCCTTACCAGGGGTGGGGTAGCGTGCGTTCCGACAAAAATTCGTTTGAACCACTAGGTATTAAGTCAAATAATTCCGGAAAAATCAGCGGCTGAAACAAAGGCTACTGAAACATTAATTATCATACAAAAGAAGTCAATATCCGCAGCCTGGGTGCATTCGCGAAAAATGTCGTTACAGGTATACACATTTGGAGTCATTGGTTGTTCAAAGTTTATCATTTTCTCATGCAATTCATTTTCAATTATGGAAAAGTGGGGGGGGGGGCAGCTACCATTGCTGGCCCTACCACTTTGAAAAGTGGGGGGGCCATGGCCCCACCGCCCCCCCCTGTTCCTACGCCTATGAGCATGTCTCCACTATCCAGAGTCCTTTGCGCCGCCGATGCACCTTCCGTTCTGTGAGACAGCCCGCCAGGCTAGACGAATATCACCTGACAACACAGCTCGAAGCAGCAGCCACGTCCAGCCCCGGCGATCGTACGGCTTTCACGCCATTCGGTCAAAGTGAAGCGCCAATGGATAAGCAGGCGACACGAAGTCGACGATGCGGGAAAGTCGAAGTACGAGAACGGCGATAGGTAGCAATCATTTGATGGAGATGGAATGAGACGCGCCACGCAAAAAGTGGCCGAGCGTGTGAAGTTGCCAAGAAACTGTAAACTAGTCTATTCCCACCCAAAGCAAATCAATGCAACTCTGCCATAGCGGATAAATAGCACCGAGGTCGCACGGGACTGCCATCAGCCAAGTGTGAAACAGCACCAAAGCACCTAAAAGTCCACAGAGAAGGAAGCACTGGGTTCAGCTGGGGTTGGAACGGCGTCCATGCCTGGTGTCAAGTGGAGCAAGGTCGAAAGTGAATAGAGTTGAATGGAGTGAAGTCGAAACCGGAATAGAGTACAATGGAACAAGGTCGAACGTGGAATAGCGTCGAATGGAATAATGTCGAAAAATAAGCTGGGGGTAGTAAAGGCTGGACTAGTGTCAAATGCCACAGTGCTAGTTGTTTGGGCTTTAGGCCGCTTCGACCCGACTCGTTCATTCGCGTAATGAAACAGTGTGGAAAGCGGAATAGGGTCCAATGGAACAAGGTCGAAAGTGGAACAGAGTGGACTGAAATAGCGCCGGAAATAGGAGGCACTGGAATGGCGTCGAATGGAATAAGGTCGGAAGGTAGCTGTGGATAGGAGTTGGAGTAATGTCGCTGTCCATAGGAGCTGGAAACGTGTCGCTGTGGATAAGAGGAGTTGGAGTAGTATCCCTGGGATAGGAGTAGCTAGAGTAGTGTCGCACGGAACAGTGTAGGAAGTGGAAAAGGGTGGAGTGGAACAAAGCACAAATGAAAATGTTGAATAGAATAATAACGCCGAAAACAGAAAGGACTGGAATCGCGTCGAATGGAATCAAGTCGAAAACCCAGCCGAGAGAAAACGTTTGTGCAAGAAAGGCACATATGAGTATTCACTTCACCCAACGATGGTGCAGCCAAACATAACCTAACGCAATCAGTTGTCTGCAGGCTGTCTCCATGATCACGTAACATAAACTCTCCTCTGTGTCCTTGCACAGACGTCTTCTCTGGGCTAGGTTTTTGTCTTTGCTCAATTCGTCGCTATTCCAGTCATTCCCATTATCAGCATTCATCCATTAAACTCCATTCCACTTTCGACCTTGTTCCATTCAGCACTGGTTTCCTTGCTCGTGAGAACACCAGATGAACGAAGCCGCTCAATCGTCACCACCCCACCAAAACGAAAACAAAAGTGCATGGGTGCCACCCTCTTGTTTGCGGGCGAAGGCACGGGGCGACGACCTGCGACTGTAGCTGGAGCAGCTGGCTGCCACCGTCCCGACGTGGCCCGAGGCAGGTGCATTAGAAACGTGTCTCGGGCTATCGCCACAAGCCAATGGAAGTCGGGAATGCAGATCATGGGGCAGGTGAAAGCACTTGAGCGAGGAAGAGAACGGGTAAACAGCACAATGGCGGGTGACAAGAGGCATTCCAGACCGCGGCTCGATGACAAGTAGATGGAGGAGACGGAACATGAGAAACAGACGAAGAAGAGGCATTCAAGGTGCTGGCTTGGTGGTGAGCGGACCGAGGGAACTGGACGGGCCAGCCGAAGGCTGGTGCTGAGTCAAACATCACTGCCACCATGCTGGTTCTGGCTAAATCCAAACCATGAAGCTCCATCAGCTGACCCAGTTCCGTCTACCCAGCTGTCGCCGGCGATGTTCAGCGTGGGGATGCCCCAGCCAGCGGGGAGGAAATACACCGTTATCTCCCGGGGTGGGAAGGAGGGAGGCTATTAAACAGGCGTGTAAATAGAGACGGAAGTCTAAAGAGCAGGAAGACATACTTCTTATTTACGAGGAAATATGAATTGGAAGTTATCAAGAATCGCTCTTAGTACCGGTGCTGAGTGTCTTACCCGGAGTACCTGATCTGATCATTGTGAAGAGTCATGTATGGGGTACCTTGAAATGAATACATGCATACTAGTGATACTTGTTTAAAAACAACGAAGGCTGGGAACATCGTGCGAGTGACTTCACTCTTCAGTGCGGGTGAGATGTGAGATGATGCCGGGGCGGGTGAGATGTGAGATGATGCCGGGACGGGTGAGATGTGAGATGATGCCGGGGCGGGTGAGATGTGAGATGATGCCGGGACGGGTGAGATGTGAGATGATGCCGGGGCGGGTGAGATGTGAGATGATGCCGGGGCGGGTGAGATGTGAGATGATGCCGGGGCGGGTGAGATGTGAGATGATGCCGGGACGGGTGAGATGTGAGATGATGCCGAGGTGGGTGAGATGTGAGATGATGCCGGGGCGGGCGAGATGTGAGATGATGCCGGGGCGGGTGAGATGTGAGATGATGCCGAGGCGGGTGAGATGTGAGATGATGCCGGGGCGGGTGAGATGTGAGATGATGCCGAGGCGGGTGAGATGTGAGATGATGCCGGGGCGGGTGAGATGTGAGATGATGCCGGGGCGGGCGAGATGTGAGATGATGCCGGGGCGGGCGAGATGTGAGATGATGCCGGGGCGGGTGAGATGTGAGATGATGCCGGGGCGGGCGAGATGTGAGATGATGCCGGGGCGGGTGAGATGTGAGATGATGCCGGGGCGGGCGAGATGTGAGATGATGCCGGCTGTCTGATCTGACCTGATCTGATCCATCCGCCGATTAGAAAAACAGGAGGACAATGAAGGTAAGCACTTCGTATATTGAGAGTCAAGGGATGGGTCGACGCTCTTAGTTCGCTTACACCAAGGGGTAAATTCAAGGGAAAGCTGATAGGGTACAAATATTGTCTGCCATCAAGTTAAGTATCTAACCGTTGGGTTATTCCGGCGAGTGACATGCTTTAAAAAAAATGGAAGTTACACTTGGGGGAGTGGAATACGGGCATTGAGGCTGGGGGATATCAGTAATTTATCATATAAAGTACTATAGTCGTCGAAAGGGAGAGAAAAACCCCGATTTCTTACCCAAAATCTGGCTCTTCCATGGGTCTTTATGCCCACCCCCTCTCCCTAAATATGCGACTGGAGGTAGCAATGTGCCGGTGGATAGAGCAGTATTAACACGCCGCCCAGTGCGAGCGACAGGTAGCAATGTACCGGTGGATACAGCAGTATTAACACGCCGCCCAGTGCGAGCGACAGGTAGCAATGTACCGGTGGATACAGCAGTATTAACACGCCGCCCAGTGCGAGCGACAGTGCAATGTACCGGTGATAGAGCAGTATTAACACGCCGCCCAGTGCGAGCGATAGGTAGCAATGTACCGGTGGATACAGCAGTATTAACACGCCGCCCAGTGCGAGCGACAGGTAGCAATGTACCGGTGGATACAGCAGTATTAACACGCCGCCCAGTGCGAGCGGCATGTTGCAATGTACCGGTGGATACAGCAGTATTAACACGCCGCCCAGTGCGAGCGACAGGTAGCAATGTACCGGTGGATACAGCAGTATTAACACGCCGCCCAGTGCGAGCGACAGGTAGCAATGTACCGGTGGATACAGCAGTATTAACACGCCGCCCAGTGCGAGCGACATGTTGCAATGTACCGGTGGATACAGCAGTATTAACACGCCGCCCAGTGCGAGCGACATGTAGCAATGTACCGGTGGATACAGCAGTATTAACACGCCGCCCAGTGCGAGCGGCATGATAAAAAGTACAATGCATTGCGCACCGCAACGCCTTTCTGGACAAAGTCGCGAATGTTGCAAGGAAGCATGTTACACAGAAGTTGCAAGAAAATGCAAATGTTGCTAATGAGTGTTAATGTTACAAGTAAGTGCGAATGCTACAATGAAATGCAAATATTCAAAGAAAGGAGGCAACAATGTTGCAAGGAAGTAATGCAATCTCGACTGCATTCTACGGACAATCTCTGCTCTTGGCATTCACTTCCGGTGTCCAAAGAAAGTCCCTGCCAACATGTAATGAAGGCCGTACGCACATCAGTGATGTGCAAGCAGCTTCGCAATCGAATCCCCTATTTTTTTTTAAACATTAACAACACTTCATGCCTTTACCAGCCTCTTACGCGAAACCAATGCAAACATTTCGAAATTCATCTGGTATTCCTCGTGTAACCATGTTGCTTCTCTGTGACCCTGAAGCATGTTTTCCAATTTGTTGTAAATATGTCCACCAATTTTACGTATATTTCTCATTGCTAGATGGTGGCTACGATCTCGCAAAATACCATGCAAATTAGGCATATCAGCGCCTGTTAGATGTTACAAGGAGACACTTCTCAGGACATTTGCTGTTGTTTGGAGGCTGATAGTCCCATTTGGAAACATATCATTTATTTTGTTTTCGAGTTCCAATTTATGGTGGATGGGGTGAGATTTATTTTATTAGGTTTTATTTTATCAGATGGGCCCATGTGGCTCTCACTAAGCCTTATCACTCGATGTCTTTACGACTTTATTGACGCCATTCCAAAGCGCCGTGGCCGAGGTTACTTCCATAAAACAATAAATCAACTAATCCATGAGCGGAATCCTAATTGGTTCTGTAGAAATTCTTTCTTTACTAAGACCGGCTGACCTGAAAACAAATGTATCCTAGGATAGATTCTTCGAAGGTGAGTAGAAGGGACATTGGTTTGGCCGCATACACCTCATGGGCAGAAAGTTACTCTTTTGATATTACTGGGTTTATGAATGTGTCATACCAACATTAAGTTAGCAATGAGGTCAGGTCAATGAGTCTTGCAGTCAGCCTCACGCGTCCTGTAAGAAACAAGACACATTGCTGAGGTCAACATTTGATTTCTCTGTAGGCTCCAGCTGACCTAATCTGCCAGTCGTGCCGCGCCAACTGTGCAACAAAGCACGTTATCGGGGGCAGAGAACGTAAATTTCCTACCTGCCTAAGATGATCTGGGTCAGCAACGTGGCACATGGCGCTGCCCTATTGAGTCGACCGGCTGTGGTCTCCTATCCCTCGGACACCATCGACCGGCTGAGCCAGCAACGGCTGCCACTCCAATGGCTGCCACTGGGAAAATGTGCCGGAAGGACACGAGGATGGGGTACGCTGATGAGCGTGCTGCTAACAGGTGCCACTGGGAAGGTTTTCCGGCACGAGAATGGGGCACGCTGATGAGCGTGCTGCTAACAGGTGCCACTGGGAAGGTATTCCGGCACGAGAATGGGGCACGCTGATGAGCGTGCTGCTAACAGGTGCCACTGGGAAGGTATTCCGGCACGAGAATGGGGCACGCTGATGAGCGTGCTGCTAACAGGTGCCACTGGGAAGGTTTTCCGGCACGAGAATGGGGCACGCTGATGAGCGTGCTGCTAACAGGTGCCACTGGGAAGGTATTTCGGCACGAGAATGGGGCACGCTGATGAGCGTGCTGCGAACAGGTGCCACTGGGAAGGTTTTCCGGCACGAGAATGGGGCACGCTGATGAGCGTGCTGCTAACAGGTGCCACTGGGAAGGTTTTCCGGCACGAGAATGGGGCACGCTGATGAGCGTGCTGCTAACAGGTGCCACTGGGAAGGTTTTCCGGCACGAGAATGGGGCACGCTGATGAGCGTGCTGCTAACAGGGGCACGCTGATGAGCGTGCTGTTAATGGGTCAATGGCTGCCACTGGGAAGGTGTCCGGGCCAGACACGAGGATGGGATGCTGCTGCTGATAACGTCCTGCTACCGGGACGACCTACATTTGCCAATGCAAAGCTGTCCCAAGTCGCTCGGCTCAACGTAGGTGTTTGTCTTCCGCGTCAGTCACGATCTTATCCGATGTGACTTCACGATAATAACCCCGACTTCGTCATACCTGGACAACAGGTAAACAGGTAACAGGTAAACAAGTGCTTCACAACATTCGGCACTGAGACACCGAGCGTGGTGAGGAGGGAGCACCTGCCGTGGTTGACTGACCCGCGGTCGCCCACCCTTCCCTTGTGTTTGTCTTCCGAGTCAGTCACCATCTTATCCGATGTGACGTCACGATACATACCGGGACAGCAGTCGGCGCTGAGACGTCGAACGGGGTGAAGGGGAGGCGGAGGCACCATCTGCCGTGGTTCACTGACCCGAAATCGCTCACCCTTCCATTGATGGCCGCGGCCCTGATGTACATACCAGCGGCGGGCCGATTACACAAACAAATGAACCGTTAGAAGGCTCACCGCTTCCAAAAGTTTGGACAGGAAGTGACTTGTCGACCGCAACAGGCCGATCGTAGACCTGTGGAACTGAAGCCGCCTCTGCTCGAGAGGGCAGCTGGCCCAAGATTCACATCAGCTCTGAGCTGAATCACACCAGTGCTAAGCTGTTCAACCTGGCCGTGACCGCGAACATGATCACGTCCAGCTGTTGAAATACTCAGCGAGACGTAGTTGTTACTGTCAGAGCGACGCTGCTCCAAACCTCCAGTTGAAAAGATACGGGTTTCTCAAACCACCCTCACGGTGGTATTAGACATCTACTCTTACACATTATGGGATCCCCGGCACGCCAATTTAACGAATAAACTGGCACGATAACGCCAGATTCAATAACCCGCGTGGCGGCGCCACCGGCAAACCTCGACAAACCCACGGACATTTCGCTAAAATTAGCAACCAAATTATTATTCACTCTATCCAATATCGGACATGCCATGCTTGTTGGCTTAGTGTGCTCAAATTGATATCCTATGAGCATAGTTTTTTCGTGGGGTAGGAAGTTCGCGATACACTGCCACGCAGACAATTGTCGGCGCACGTTTACTGTACGATAGAGCTCTTGGGAGTAATGATTTGAAAGATGATTGTCGAACTGAAGAGTAAAATTGATGGCAAACATAGAATAAACTAAGCCAATTTAAATGTGATCTTTTGGCACCTTCATGAAAAACTATTTAGCTTTGGAGTGGAGAGGTCACTTACATTTTTTTTTCGGCACAGACTCCCGAGTCCTTGCCAGTTTTAGACAGCATGCCAGATAGCACACACGGCAAACATGCAAACAAGCGAGAAAGACGTTCTGCTAGCCGCTCTTCCACGCCGGCGATAAGTTCCTGGGCGCTGATCGTGAATTACCAAATTTCCATGACTCCCACATGAGAGAGGAAGCATAGTCATACATTGCATGATGAGAAGGAAATGGTGAAAATCCTGTTGGTTGCGATATGGGAGAGAACGTGCTGAAATATATTGAAAACTGTCTGGCAGTTGGGAGACCTTACATATTTCTGGGCCGCAACATCCAGTCAGTGGATGGGCCTTCATACGATGGGACGAGCAAAGCTCGACAGGGTCTCTCGCACGAATGAGACCAGGGTCACAGACAAGTGAGACCAGGGTCTCGCACAAGGGAGACCAGGGTCACAGACAGGTGAAATCGCGAACACGCGCATCTATATTAAAAAGCAGTCTGGCACCGGGCATGGATAAAGGCCATCCACGGCAAGGAGGAAATGCCACCTTCCGTCGATCTGACAGGCCAGGATAGTGTGATTGTGTTGGAGGCTGAGAGCAAGGTTGGATATCTCATGTGGGTCGTGGGATCTGGAGCCCACTGGTCTGGAAACCCTACAAATGTTAGGTTGCCATTTTCGTTATTCAATCAGAAAATATGTATTAGAAATAAGGACTTGGACCCCTGGTTTCATGATATATTTCTAGTTCTGGTTGAGAGGGTGATCTTGACATTTCTTAACATCCCAGGTTAAATTACAGGGCCGGGGATTGAGGCGGTCTTTCCGCAAGACCCAATGATCAAGAAATACGGGCATGGATTAAGTTGGTCTCTCCCTAACACCTACGGATAGCGCTGGATATGCTAGAAAGACGATCGGGAGACTAGTTATTGGCACAGGGTGCTGCACCACTCCTCGGTGTGGCTCCGGCTGCAGGCTTCAGCCGAAGTCCAGGCACAGCGTCGACTGAGTAAGGCTAACAGAGTTCAGTCGTAAAACGTAGCAGAAACTGACGAAATGTCGCAGCTCAGTGTTACATAGCCTTGAATGTAGTAATGGAAATCATAACTAGTCATACACAATCAGGAGTATCACACCGTCCGGTCACAGCCGGGAACCAAGCAGGGGTATTCATGATTGAACTGGGGTGCTTAAGTCCTAAGCAGCAACATGAGGAAGTAGAGCATGCTGAATGATTACGTACCACTGGACAGGACGGGAATTGTGGAGCAGCCAAACCACGGAGTGAGTGACCGATGATGAAAGGAATGAATGATCGACGAATAGGGAGTATGCGTGACCGAGCTATGGGCTGCTCTGGACCAGTAGGACCGTTCAGGGTTGCATGTATGCAGCATACAGCCAGCTGTCAGAAAACCGTTGCTGTCAAAATGTCTCTCAGGATGTTATCGCGAGCCCCATTTTCTAAGATCCTAAGTACATCGTGCATCTTTGGAGGGGGGGCTTCAGTACCTGGGAGGGACCTGAAACTGGACGATCGCAGGTGGCGAAGGTCATGCCAACATCGTCTACGTTTATCCGACCCAGCCTCAGGCCACACCACTCTTGATTTATCTGGCTACATGATCCGCTAGGCACGCCCATGGGCGTATGCACGAACGTTGCCACCGCTGGGGTCCCTGGAGCTTGGACCCCACCTAGGTTTTTGTTCTTGGTGGTGCCCGACCGCACCTGGAAAACTTGTAAACTTCGGGAAAATACTGCTTTTCCTGAAGTTTCCCAGTTTCTGTATCAGGTGGCATCTTAATCGGGTGGATGGACTTTCCCGACGGCCCCTCCAAGAGTCGGCTGGGCGGGCCTCCGTATCGCTCACCGCTACCACAGCCAGCGGCGGTGGCAAGGACAAGGGCACCTTTGAAAGGGTTGTGTAGCTATTGCATTACATTCTGTAATACAAAACAGCAAGCAATATTTTGCCTTTCTTCATATTAGTGCTGCAATGATCATTTTCATTGTGTCTGTGGTTGCCAGCTACTGAATATATTTTTTTTCATGGAAATAGCCAGCAAGAGCAACAGCCATTGGCACTGCAGGAGCGCCAAACCGTACATATTTAAAAGTGCAGGAGCCGCGTAAAAACCTCCGATTACATCACCACGGATATAACGTTTTGTCTCCACGTCAGGGAGGTGAGAAAAATTGGATAATTATGCATGAGTTGGACAGGAGCATAGGAACATGGAAAGAGCAGAGGCTGAACGTTCGAGCAGCTGAATTGAAAATTTGTACTGCAAAAATAAAAACAAACAATGTTAATGCTTCAGAACCAAAGTTGCAGACATCTGAGTTATCCTACGTCAGATAGGGGGGGCGGGAAAAGAAAGCAGTCACGGTCTTGCCCCTCTGGATGGAAAATAGTTCCTGTGCCTCTGAGGTTGTACCCCACCTGGAAACTCAAGGTGATGACGCCACTGGAAAAATGTGATGAAGTGAAGAGCACGATCTCGCCTATAAATTCGTGACACGGTGACGTGACACGGTGACGACCGGCCGGGGCGAGCTCTGCGATGACGGCCCATCCCTCATCCCCAAATGCCCCTGCTCCCCTGTCTGCCGAAGACTCCTGCACGCCGGCGACCCCACTACAAGTGCAGTTGCCGACCCAGTGCAGCCTGCGACCCCACTACAAGTGCAGCTGCCGACCCAGTGCAGCCTGCGACCCCACTACAAGTGCAGCTGCCGACCCAGTGCAGCCTGCGACCCCACTACAAGTGCAGTTGCCGACCCAGTGCAGCCTGCGACCCCACTACAAGTGCAGTTGCCGACCCAGTGCAGCCGGCGACCCCACTACAAGTGCAGTTGCCGACCCAGTGCAGCCGGCGACCCCACTACAAGTGCAGCTGCCGACCCAGTGCAGCCTGCCACTGAGTCCGTGTCGCATTACGCCGGCGACCCCACTACAAGTGCAGTTGCCGACCCAGTGCAGCTTGCCACTGAGTCCGTGTCGCATTACGCCGGCGACCCCACTACAAGTGCAGTTGCCGACCCAGTGCAGCCGGCGACCCCACTACAAGTGCAGCTGCCGACCCAGTGCAGCTTGCCACTGAGTCCGTGTCGCATTCGGTCGCCGGCGTGCCGACTGACGCAGTCGGTAGCGTGCTCCGATTACAATCCCTGTCGTGCTATTTTGGAACTCAAGAAGCACGAGGCTGTGTTGTATCGATACCTTCCGGTGGTACAGTTTAACAGGGGAATCACACATTGGGTTACCTTGGCTCCTCACACAGTTTGAGGACCTGTGACCAGAGAGCATGAAAGGAATAGCTCCACGATGGAAATACACGAAGCCACATTCGACTATACCGTGAGTTTAACACTTTGTCTCGCTCGTTCGAAGCTTTATGTTGGCATAGCAGTGTGATTTATCATGCAGGGTAATATTTTTGGCAGAATGGCTAGCGCCTCTACGCCTTGACTTTACTGAATCACAGTTCTGATCTCAGTTCTGTTTTAGATCACCCAGAAAAACGTCGCCGTCACCAGCGCATATCACCATCATTTATTTAGCTGTTCAATGATACAAATTACTTCTACCTTTTACGGTATGCCATCTTTGTCAAGTCAAATGGGCCAAGGTCCCGCGCGGAGGTCAAGGTTCAGGAGTTCCGCGCGACCGACTGCCGGTTTTCGATTCCTAGCCATTAACAACGTAGAGTTGTCTGGGCAAATGTAAAATTGTATGCCTGTGAATAGTATAATAGGTTAGCCATAGTATGAATAGCTAAGCTTCTATAAAATATGTAAATGCTCTTGGAACGCAAATTCAAGGTCAAAGCGACGGCAGAGGCACGAAGAAGTACATATTTGTACGCATATGAGCGTAATTTTGCAGTACAGTAGCTACTACAGTACAGTGTACAGTACCTACAGTACAGTACAGTTACAGTAGCTAGTAAACTAAGAACAAAAGAGCGATGAAGAAAAATCCAGTGGAAGTTAAACGACCAGGTACCAACTCCGGTGGCCAAGACATTCATCAAAGGTCAAGTAGTGACGATTGTTTAAGCATGGGCACAAACATTTGGGGTTTCATGTATTATTCCTGGTCCTTGGATATTATTGTGGGAAAAAATTGGCCCCGAATTCGAATTCAGCACCCAAAGTTATTTTGTAAGTCAATTTCCTGCAAAATTGTTATCCCGTACCACGCCAAGTAACCTAGGTCATTGACCTAGAGTGACATATGACAAATTCCTGTAATTTGGGCTTTACTTGGCTAAAGAAGAGCGCTGAATTCGAATTCAATGCAACGATTACACTGTAGGTCAGATTCGCACAAAAATGGGCCGATATAAGCAATGACTGACATATTCCTACCATTTGGCATTGACACGGGTAAAGGAAACCGTGAATTCCAATTGAGCACCAAAAGCTACCCTAGAGATGTATTAATCAAACAAAATAAGCCAAAAAGATCATACCACATCACCAAGATTATACCACATCACCAAGCCATTGGTCTAGGATGACTTTGAAAAGATACAAGCATTGAAACCCGTGTGAAATAATGATTTCACATTAACATATCAACACATTTCACATGCATTAGATTATAATCTAAGAATAGCACGGGGTATCGTTATTTGGCCTGATAAGTGGCGCTCAATGCCATGCCACGGCTCACCACTATGGGGAAGTGGGAGGCCACAATGCATTTCGGGTCACACCCTCATGCCATGACCAGATACTGTAAGTTCCGTTGAAGGTTTCAGATATAGGTTGTGTTGATGCAGCAGGATGCGCTCCGGCACACTCAGGGCATGCAATACTCAGCGGCCGATCGGAGCCTGTGTTAATGTCAGACTTGTGTTATAAATGTACAGTCACCACGCCTCCCCTACAGACAATAACTTCCAACTTACCCCAGCTTCGAAGTTATTCACTTGAGGGAAGGTAAGGTTTTAGTTTAAGGAAAAGTTCCATGTTTAAGTTTATTTCATATGTAACACGTGCTTATCAGACCAAATACAAAACCACCATGAACATCACTATGCCGATAAAGATGCTTAATCAACTTAATTGAAGCCCTAAATTTCCGGAAAATCAATTTATCCATCAGTCCACTGTAGAAACGGCAGAAGTCACGCGCGGTTAGGTTGGCTACCACTATAAGGACAGCAAGACCAGTCACGCGCGGTTAGATTGGCTAAACACATTTGTCAGGTCAAAGCACACCATGTAGTATACGTAACACGAGACACGTATATGTTGGAAATGGCACCAAAGTGACGTGTGCGGTACTTGCTTGTACATGCCATGACTCACGCTGCGTCAACGATGTAGCCCTCAATGTGGTGTAGCCCTTTCGAAGACGATCCGACTGGTTTAAACACCAGGGTGCACACGTCGCCTGGGGGATGGGGGACATCGAGGTCAGTGGCGAGCACACAGATATGCGCACGTCAGGTGGTGTTGTTCAGGTTCAGAAAACGTCGTCATTCAACCCCGCGCACACTCTGTGAAATATTCTACCAGATATATCTCTTTCACCCGCATAGGTATTCTTACAAATCGATCGGCATTCAGGGCTTCGCAAAGTTCAGATCGTGGTAAAAGGCTTCTTGTAGCCTGCCATGTTACTATGCATTGTGTTGTACCGGCCATTATTGTCATTTGTGTGCTTATTAGTGCTCAAGGATGCGTCGACTGCCAATGTCATTTTGCCTCCAGTATTGTCGTACTTGAAGTTATATAATTTACGTCGTACATTATAGTTCTTTTTTTCATCTCATACATGTATTGTCCTGCAAGTAATAGTTGAGAATTCACCACTATTGTGCACGTTTGTGCCCTCTTTGTCGGATGGGGACCATCTCTGATGAGAAGAGGACCACCATCTCAAGGGAAGGGATCACCTCCAATGTGCCCCACCAGACCGACCTGTCTTGTGGTTGGTGATTGTCATGGTGCCGTGCTGTTCCACCCACAGTTTACCTCTCAAGGGGAGGGATCACCTCCAATGTGCCCAACCAGACCGACCTGTCTTGTGGTTGGTGATTGTCATGGTGCCGTGCTGTTCCACCCACAGTTTACCTCTCAAGGGGAGGGATCACCTCCAATGTGCCCCACCAGACCGACCTGTCTTGTGGCTGGTGACTGTCATGGTGTCGTGCTGTTCCACCCACAGTTTACCTCTCAAGGGGAGGGGATCACCTCCAATGTGCCCCACCAGACCGACCTGTCTTGTGGTTGGTGACTGTCATGGTGCCGTGTTGTTCCACCCACAGTTTACCTCTCAAGGGGAGGGATCACCTCCAATGTGCCCCACCAGACCGACCTGTCTTGTGGTTGGTGATTGTCATGGTGCCGTGCCGTTCCACCCACAGTTTACCTCTCAAGGGGAGGGATCACCTCCAATGTGCCCCACCAGACCGACCTGTCTTGTGGTTGGTGATTGTCATGGTGCCGTGCCGTTCCACCCACAGTTTACCTCTCAAGGAGAGGGATCACCTCCAATGTGCCCCACCAGACCGACCTGTCGTGTGGCTGGTGACTGTCATGGTGTCGTGCTGTTCCACCCACAGTTTACCTCTCAAGGGGAGGGATCACCTCCAATGTGCCCAACCAGACCGACCTGTCTTGTGGCTGGTGACTGTCATGGTGTCGTGCTGTTCCATCCACAGTTTACCTCTCAAGGGGAGGGGATCACCTCCAATGTGCCCCACCAGACCGACCTGTCTTGTGGTTGGTGACTGTCATGGTGCCGTGTTGTTCCACCCACAGTTTACCTCTCAAGGGGAGGGATCACCTCAAATGTGCCCCACCAGACCGACCTGTCTTGTGGTTGGTGATTGTCATGGTGCCGTGCCGTTCCACCCACAGTTTACCTCTCAAGGGGAGGGATCACCTCCAATGTGCCCCACCAGACCGACCGAACTTGTGGTTGGTGATTGTCATGGTGCCGTGCCGTTCCACCCACAGTTTACCTCTCAAGGGGAGGGATCACCTCCAATGTGCCCAACCAGACCGACCTGTCTTGTGGTTGGTGATTGTCATGGTGCCGTGCTGTTCCACCCACAGTTTACCTCTCAAGGGGAGGGATCACCTCCAATGTGCCCCACCAGACCGACCTGTCTTGTGGTTGGTGACTATCATGGTGCCGTGTTGTTCCACCCACAGTGTACCTCTCAAGGGGAGGGATCACCTCAAATGTGCCCCACCAGACCGACCTGTCTTGTGGTTGGTGACTATCATGGTGCCGTGTTGTTCCACCCACAGTTTACCTCTCAAGGGGAGGGATCACCTCCAATGTGCCCCACCAGACCGACCTGTCTTGTGGTTGGTGACTATCATGGTGCCGTGTTGTTCCACCCACAGTGTACCTCTCAAGGGGAGGGATCACCTCAAATGTGCCCCACCAGACCGACCTGTCTTGTGGTTGGTGATTGTCATGGTGCCGTGCCGTTCCACCCACAGTTTACCTCTCAAGGGGAGGGATCACCTCCAATGTGCCCCACCAGACCGACCTGTCTTGTGGTTGGTGATTGTCATGGTGCCGTGCCGTTCCACCCACAGTTTACCTCTCAAGGAGAGGGATCACCTCCAATGTGCCCCACCAGACCGACCTGTCGTGTGGCTGGTGACTGTCATGGTGTCGTGCTGTTCCACCCACAGTTTACCTCTCAAGGGGAGGGATCACCTCCAATGTGCCCAACCAGACCGACCTGTCTTGTGGCTGGTGACTGTCATGGTGTCGTGCTGTTCCATCCACAGTTTACCTCTCAAGGGGAGGGGATCACCTCCAATGTGCCCCACCAGACCGACCTGTCTTGTGGTTGGTGACTGTCATGGTGCCGTGTTGTTCCACCCACAGTTTACCTCTCAAGGGGAGGGATCACCTCCAATGTGCCCCACCAGACCGACCTGTCTTGTGGTTGGTGATTGTCATGGTGCCGTGCCGTTCCACCCACAGTTTACCTCTCAAGGGGAGGGATCACCTCCAATGTGCCCCACCAGACCGACCGAACTTGTGGTTGGTGATTGTCATGGTGCCGTGCCGTTCCACCCACAGTTTACCTCTCAAGGGGAGGGATCACCTCCAATGTGCCCCACCAGACCGACCTGTCTTGTGGTTGGTGATTGTCATGGTGCCGTGCTGTTCCACCCACAGTTTACCTCTCAAGGGGAGGGATCACCTCCAATGTGCCCCACCAGACCGACCTGTCTTGTGGTTGGTGACTATCATGGTGCCGTGTTGTTCCACCCACAGTGTACCTCTCAAGGGGAGGGATCACCTCCAATGTGCCCCACCAGACCGACCTGTCTTGTGGTTGGTGATTGTCATGGTGCCGTGCCGTTCCACCCACAGTTTACCTCTCAAGGGGAGGGATCACCTCCAATGTGCCCCACCAGACCTACCTGTCTTGTGGTTGGTGATTGTCATGGTGCCGTGCTGTTCCACCCACAGTTTACCGACTACCACGTTGTGGACGTAGCAGTTGACGTTGCTCCATGTGTACGCCTCCCCGTGTCTGGAAGCGAAGACGGCGCAGGTTTGTGTCAGGTCAGGTCATCAAATCAAATCCAGACATTTAGGGCAGGTCATCGAATCCAGCCGAGACATTTAGGGCAGTGCGGTAGTGGCCCACGTGGTCGCCCAGACGGATCGCCGCCAACTCGGCCACCGACCACAAAAAACCCACACAACACGTCAACAAATCAACCAGTGGAACACACAAGTGTACAACGATTAAGGTCTACATTTACAATAGTTGTGGGTGTAAGGATACAGATTTGCATCTGGCTAGTGGTGGCCGGCCGGCTCGAAAGGAGAGGGGGGACGGGGGCGCCTGTGACTCACCGAGGGAGCTGTACGGTGAGCACGCCGCGGGGGCTGATCTCCATCGACCGACCTGAGATGGGGGGGAGAGACACCTGTGACTCACCGGGGGAGCTGTACGGTGAGCTCGCCGCGGTGGCTGATCTCCATCGACCGGCTTGAGGGGGCGGGGGGGGTGGGAGGGACACGCCTGTGACTCACCGAGGGAGCTGTACGGTGAGCACGCCGCGGGGGCTGATCTCCATCGACCGGCCTGAGAGGGGGGGGGGGGGGAGACGCCTGTGACTCACCGGGGGAGCTGTACGGTGAGCTCGCCGCGGTGGCTGATCTCCATCGACCGGCCTGAGGGGGGCGGGGGAGGGGGGGGACACGCCTGTGACTCACCGGGGGAGCTGTACGGTGAGCACGCCGCGGGGGCTGATCTCCACCGACCGGCCCAGGAACCTGAGTCTCGGCTGAACGGAGCCGTGGAAACGGAACGCGTCCCCGTGCGCGTGGAAGGCCGATACGGGCGGGTGGTGCGACACCTGTTCACAGACCAACCTGCGACGCAGAAGACGCGGTTGCCATAGAAACGAACGCGACACCGCTGAGTACACTCGGACGGCCATGATCAGAGTAATTGCTGACAAGATGTGAGGCCAGTCACGTGTTTCCCTGGCGGGCCGCACTGGGTCCAGTGACGTACCGCGCCAATCACACACCACGTGCAACTAATACCACAATCTACCCTGCACATACGAATTTAGGATGTGCAATAAAGTCTACCTCAGAAGGCATCGCCGCGATAATAGGAATCTTCACGCCAGCTCTGGTACCATACACGTCGCCAATATGTCAGTGGGTGGCGACCGCAGCATTTCACTCAAGCCTGGGAAAATTGCAGCTCACACATGGTTACCTGGGTGAAAGTTTGAAGCGTATACCGTTCGCATGGATTGCTCGATTGGTCCAGGCTTACTGCACTGATAATGACAAACACCCGACTGGACATGGTAGCGGAATAGTAGAGCTCAGCTCGAGACCCTGTACATGGTCCAGGCTCACTGCACTGATAATGACAAACACCCGACTGGACATGGCAGCGGAATAGTAGAGCTCAGCTCGAGACCCTGTACATGGTCCAGGCTCACTGCACTGATAATGACAAACACCCGACTGGACATGGCAGAGGAGTAGTAGAGCTCAGCTCGAGACGCTGTACATGGTCCAGGCTTACTGCACTGATAATGACAAACACCCGACTGGACATGGCAGAGGAGTAGTAGAGCTCAGCTCGAGACCCTGTACATGGTCCAGGCTTACTGCACTGATAATGACAAACACCCGACTGGACATGGCAGCGGAATAGTAGAGCTCAGCTCGAGACCCTGTACATGGTCCAGGCTTACTGCACTGATAATGACAAACACCCGACTGGACATGGCAGCGGAATAGTAGAGCTCAGCTCGAGACCCTGTACATGGTCCAGGCTTACTGCACTGATAATGACAAACACCCGACTGGACATGGCAGCGGAATAGTAGAGCTCAGCTCGAGACCCTGTACATGGTCCAGGCTTACTGCACTGATAATGACAAACACCCGACTGGACATGGCAGCGGAATAGTAGAGCTCAGCTCGAGACCCTGTACATGGTCCAGGCTTACTGCACTGATAATGACAAACACCCGACTGGACATGGCAGCGGAATAGTAGAGCTCAGCTCGAGACCCTGTACATGGTCCAGGCTTACTGCACTGATAATGACAAACACCCGACTGGACATGGCAGCGGAAAAGTAGAGCTCAGCTCGAGACCCTGTACATGGTCCAGGCTTACTGCACTGATAATGACAAACACCCGACTGGACATGGCAGCGGGATAGTAGAGCTCAGCTCGAGACCCTGTACATGGTCCAGGCTTACTGCACTGATAATGACAAACATCCGACTGGACATGGCAGCGGATTAGTAGAGCTCAGCTCGAGACCCTTTGCATGACAGGCATGACATTAACAATGCATAACAAAACGCGGAACTCATTCAACGCAAGGTCGGGCGTGTGAACAGTCACACAGTCATGGCGACGTGACAAGGTCATGGTGGTGTAACACAGTCACGGTGGTGTAACACAGTCACGGTGGTGTAACACAGTCACGGTGGTGTAACACAGTCACGGTGGTGTAACACAGTCACGGTGGTGTAACACAGTCACGGTGGTGTGGCATTGTCACGGTGGTGTAACACAGTCACGGTGGTGTGGCATGATCACGATGGTTTGACACAGATACTGTGGTGTGACAAGGTCACGATCGTGTAACACAGTCACGGTGGTGTGACATGATCACGGTGGTGTTACATGGTTATGGTGGAGTGACACGGTCACGGTTGTGTGACATGGTTATGGTGGTGTGACACGGTCACGGTGGTATGACACGGTCACCGTGATTGACTCAGTCACGGTAGTGTGACAGTGATAAATCGTCCGTGAAAGCGGGTGGAATTCATCCCATTGTGAACACTCAATCGACACCCTTTCCAAAGACGTAACGGCATCACGCTTCTTCATGGGTGTTTATCAAATTTGCATGTCTCGTTTCTAACAGTATCTCATGTAGGTACAATTATCATGCCTTTGCTCACCACTATGTATTGTGAAACACGAACATTTCGCAACACAGTTCCAAGTAAAGCAAATACCTATGATATGGTTTGGAGGAAGTTAGGAAACATGGAGGGTTTGGAAACAGGGAAACTAGGCAGGTCATAGGGGGATGCAGCTGATAAAGAAAGAGGTATTGCAAGCAAGGGAAGGAATGGTTTATCATGTTTTTATGTCAATGCCAGTAGTGTTAGGAGCAAAATTTGGGGAACTGCATGCATATATGTTGTCTGAAAAGCTAAATTTGGTATGCATAGCAGAGGCATGGGTTAATGAAAGCATTTTTGGAGGCAACTTGCAAGAATTTGAATGGACAGGCTACAACATGCATTCTTATCAAAGGAAGGCAAGGATAGGAGGAGGTATACTGTTGTATGTCAGGCAAGTAATGAAATGTCATTCCATAGAGGGTAGTGTACATAGTGAAGGAGTAGAATCCTTGTGGTTGTTCCATTCTGAAGAATGGAACAATATTTAGGATTGGGGCATTCAATGGACCTCTAGACCAGAATGAAAACTCTGACAGGTTGATGCAGGAAGAGATAAGTAGGAGAGTGCAGGAGAGAACTGTTTTGTTGGGGGGTTTCAACATGACAGGATTTGGAAGCAAAACTATAGGTCTAAGCAAATCAGGAAGAAGTTTCATTGCTTGTTTTGAGGAACATTTCTTCTTTCAAATGACACATGAACCTACAAGGGAAAATGAAATATTAGATCACGTGCTTACTAATGAGGATAATTTGGTACAAAATGTCAACATAGGAGAGACCTTCGGTAATAGTGATCACAACATTATGCGCTTCTCATTGTAGGCACAACATTTTAAGGGATACTCAACATGGATTTCGATCTCGAAGGTTTTGTTTAACTAACCTATTGGAGTTCATGGAGTACGTTACTAAAGAAGTAGACAATCAAAGCAGGATGGATGTTGTGTACTTGGACTTTAGCAAAGCTTTTGATTGGAACTTTATCAAAAGCTGTTGGATTAGAACAACAATACAGCAACATGGGATTGTTGGAAAAGTTCTATGTTGGATTGAAGGATGGTTGAGAGGAAGGAAACAAAGGGTAGTGTTAAATGGATGTAAAACTGTTTGTAAGGATGTTCTGAGTGGAGTACCACAGGGCTCTGTTCTAGGGCCACTTCTCTTTATCATCTTTGTGAATAACATTGAGATAGGGCCGAGGAATAGAGTGTTCAAATTTGCTGATGACATCAAGCTGGCAGGAGTGGCAAACAGTAGTGATCAATCTAGTAATATTCAACTAGCCTTGGAGGACCTAAAAAGTGGGCTGATTAATGGCAGATGTCTTTCAACTATTATAAGTGCAAGGTTATGCATCTGGTGTCTGGAGGTGAAACTTTCAGATATACAATGTGAGGAAGGGTGCTGGATGTTATTGAAGAGGAAAAAGACTTAGGTGTGTTGGTTTCAAAAGACCTTAAAGCAGAAAAACGATGTATCTCGGCTAGGAAAAGGGCACTCGGAATACTGGGGCCCATTAATAGAAGTGTGAGATATAAGAGCAAGGAAGTCATGACAAACTGTACTTAGCATACGTGGCGACCCGACTTGGAATATTCCGTACAAGCATGGAGCCCCTACCTAGATAAGGATACAGATGTGTTAGAAAAAGTGCAGCGCAAAGCAACTAGACTCATTAGTGGAATAGGTAACTTAAAATATGGACAAAGGCTTGTGGCATTAGATATGTACTCACTCAAGTATAGGAGATTAAGGGGGGACATGATTGAAACGTACAAAATTGTTAAAGGACTAGACCAGATCAATTTGAATGACGCTCTTCAGTTTAGAGTATCACATAGGGTCATCAATTCAGGTTAGACAAGTTGAGGTGTGGGACAGTTAGGCGACAACAGGTCTTCAGTCAAAGGGTTGTTGATCAGTGGAATAGGCTGCCTGCTGATGTTGTGGGGAGTTCCTCATTGAATGTATTTAAAAGTGGGTGGACACATTTTTTAGGCGGGAAACTATTGTTTTTGAGTTCTGATTTGTGATGGATGGGGTGAGATTTATGCTAAGGAAGTGTGCACGGCACAGACCCCTTCAAGCAGGTATGGATGCAGTTATAAAAATGTTGGTAAGGCATTCAATTCACATGTGTTAAGAGGTATCAAGAGAATAGGGCTGGATAGCTAGGGTAGATAGGCATTGCTAGGTGTGTGGGATGTTGGTAGATGGTTTCCTTAGGATGTGGTGATGGTTGGGGTGGGCCTTTTTACCGGGCTTATGGTATCTTCCATTTACAGACTTAACTGGATGGGCCCTTGAGCCTCTTATTATGTCTAAACACTTTATGACTTTATGACTTAATGTCTGTTGCTGAATTCCAATTTATCGTATTTGCATTTTTGATTGCCGTCTTCAACATAGGTAGCTATCCATAAATTAGATACATGTGGATCGAAAGAGAATAGACACTCTTATAGGTACTCATTCGGCTGAAAATTGAGCGTGAATGCCATAAAGGGTACTATAAAATGGCATCTTCAGTGCGAATTTCGACATCCTACTGCACACGATCTGACATCTTGCACCTGACTAAGAATCATTGTGACAAGGTCACGGTATCAAAGTGGTGTGGCAAGGTCACGGTGTCAAAGTGGTGTTTACAAGGTCACGGTGGCGTGTGGTGGCGATCATGGTGGGAGAATGGATGCGACCCCAGCTGCGCACGAATTCCTTTATGAATATTTTAATTGCATTCCATGCCCCATGCTGTTGCAGTCACGCCTGGATAATGCGAATGCGCAGCAGTTGATGGTGATGTCACCCCTAACACAACCCTACATACAGACATATATCTGTATGAAGGGCTGGGTAGCATGGAATTGCGTACATAACATACACGCTTTTCAAAATATTTGATAACATTCATTTTATGTGAGGTCTCGTTAGACCACACTCACCAAAAGTTGTATCGTCAGACCATACCCATCTGACGTCGTCTCGTCAAACCACACCCACCTGAAGTCGTCTCGGCGCAGCTCGTATGTCTCGCCCAGCAGCGGGTTGAAGGGCTTGCCAAGCCGCTGCCAGTTGCAGGCCAGGCCGCTCACGGCGAACGCCGCGACATACTGCCGATGCATGTGACCGCCTGGTTAGGTTAGGGTAGGTCAGGCCAGGTCAGGCCGCTCACGGCGAACGCCGCGACATATTACCGACGCACGTGACCGCCTGGTTAGGCCAGTGGAAACGTGTCCAACACCTGCGATCGTGCATAATTATTCGGGCGAATGCCGCATGCCAGTCGCATAAGCAAGTGGATGCAACGTGCGAAATCTCTCCGCTGCAACTGTGAATCGCGTCCTGCGCTGACTTCAGGGAGTGTCTGGTGTATGCAAACCAACAGCGACAAGGCGATCCACACGGTTAAGTGATACCGTGATCGATGGCCCACCTGCATCCTGATTATGTTGTCCTGCTGCTCGGCGGCCGCATGCAGCAGGTGGGAGTACTCCATGAACTCGGCTATCCGCTGCAGGAAGCTCAGCGGCTCGTTGAACACCACAGGCATGGGGATCTTCGTGAGCTCCTTGCCGATGCCGCCCTTCAAGACGGACCACATGTTGAACGTCTCGTCAAGGCTCTGCTCGGCTGGCAAGTGCGTCCTGCGGGGAGAAGCGCGAATGGAAGGACGGCAGGTGACTGCCGACCTTCTGGTGCCGACGGCATCTTAGGCATCGTAGGAGGCGCCATTGGCGGCACAACACGAGCGACGGCAAATGTTGGAAGCGCAGTGCAGACGAATGCGGTTCCATGTGCACCAGTCATGGGATAATTACCACTGTTTCTGAAGCCATGCGTGTTGAAGTGAATGCATGGTGAGCTAAAGTAGTCTCAGGTGCGATGTATTCACCAAATCGTATCAATTGTATTGTACAAAGCACCGATAGAAGGCGCTACCCGCCTTGGGCCCGAACACAAAGCCCTCGGGCTATAACCCCGAAGCAATGTCGACGAAGCAAACTGGAACGGCCGGGGATTAATTGCAGTGCGAAATCCATGCAAACAAGATGGGCGCAGGAAGTGTCAAACACGTTTTCCTTGAATAGAGATTGAAAGACGAAATGTTGTTGTTCCAAGCTGGCAACAACCGAAATGCAGGTTTCGCTTTGAGTGGAGAAGCGTTGTAGAAAACAAGTTGCCAAGATTTCAAAAGCGCGAAGGTCGCATCGGGTTGGATCACATCTGATCGCACCCTGCCCGATCAGATCGGGTCGGATCACATCCCGTCTGACCAGGTCGTGTCAGGCCAGGGCGGGTCAGGCCAGGGCGGGTCAGACCAGGTCGGGTCAGATTGGAGCGCGCAGTTCTCATCAACCTTCCTTTCGCACGTTGACAGACTTGCTAGGGCCTCGCAATGTGGTAATAGGGTAATGGTAATAGGGTAGGCAAATTCGTTCATGACAGTTGCGCCTACCCAACAACTTGAAATTGGAATGACCGTGTACGTGAAGGCAGATAAACAAGCCTTTATACATGCGTTTGTGACACGGGTTTTGCGCTTTACGTAACATGCAAGCACTTTACAGACCTTAAAAGTTCAATAGGAGCCATAAGTTCCAAAGGTGCATTAGAAATGCTTGCCACCGAGTTTGTGTCCGCCGAAAGCAATATCATAGCGATCAGTGATAGTGCTGCGTCGCTCTGCGCTGGAGATGATGTGGTTAATGACCGAAGCATTTGAAATGCCAAACATAATAATACAGCAAAGCACTACACTACAGTCCCCAAAATTAAGCATATAACTTCATGACTTTGTCATTGCAACATTCGGAATGCATCCTGCAACCATTGACTCGTAGTCAGGAGTTCATTCATTTTTTACAAACCTGAATAGTAATTGGAGTGATACTTTAGATCAATTTTTAGCGGTAAGGTAAGCCCTCGCAGTGCCGCACAATTTCCATACCCCTCGCAATGCCGGAGGAAAGAGGGATCAACCGGACCCCAACCAGCCTTTGTGTTTAGCTAATTAGGCAGGCGGAAAGCGCAATGGTGTGGCTCCATCCTTGAACTTTCACAGTTACTTGAACATTTTTATCTACTTCTTTTATTTGACAATCCAGATCAGATCAAAGAAGTGGGTGTGGAGGTGTAATCGGTCAGCCGATTGTCGTCGTAGTTCCCGGACTCTGATCGTCAAACAAATGTCGTTTCGTACTTCGATGACGTGCTGGCTGACGACTTATTCTAACACAATCGCAAGCGAAGAGGTCGGCGATATGGTCAATGTTACATACCTAACAATATGTGGTGAACCGTTGGGACTGACGATTTTTTTAAACAGGCTTTGCTCAGGAAGAAGTAACTGGTGTCCCCTATATAAAGCTAACACTTTTTCTTTCTTTTGACAATTTCGAGAAAAAAATCCCAAAGTACCGTTTTTGTTCAAAAAAATTTCAGGATATGTAATTCAAAATTTGAGATCACGTTTTGAACTCGTATTCACATCAGAAGCGAAATGACGGGCCGCAACTACCATGGTATGACAATTTTCACTTTCCAGTAGCCTGTACGTCTAAAATTAAAATTAAAATTAAAATGTTTCAATGTGTATTTAAAATTCGCATTGAGATCAGGTTGCGGCGTGACCTCAACCCCCCCCCATTGCACGGAGATCTTAAAAGTGCTAGAGGTATTTTATTCGCCAATCAATTTTCGTTATCAATTGTCGAAAGGTGTGCCAAATGTCTAAGGTATATCTTGAGCAGATTAGAAGTTTCCAGAAAAATGGGGGAATAACATTTACCACTCTCCCTGCCATGTGAGGGTCATGTGTGTCTAAGAAGCACATGCTAGAACATTAATTAGCATGAATTAACATTGCAAATTGGTTCCCCTTCAAAACATTCCAGCTCTAAGCTCAATTTGGGTTGCACTCCAAATTGTGAATGTAACTTACCACAACATATTATGTCACAATGGAGTAATATTGGCCGCTCTGCCCCGATGGCACATTTTCCCCCACATAAATTCAGTTCGAAAAACGCATGGAGCAGGGAGATCGAGTTCTGTCACTACCAGTGATTATGCTGCTTACGTCAACGCATGAAATAGGTGACATAAGACGTAAATGAAAGCACTAGGAAAATACCAAAACGGTAAAAGAATAGCAGCAAATGCTTCCACGAACGCTAGCATTTTTTGCGATCCTTTGGCATGACACAGCAAACACAAACATGGCTGACGATCATCTGTTCCACTGCCAGACGCGCGCCAATTTAGGATGCTCAGACAGGTTTAGACAATGTATAAATCACATTTTTCTTGATATAGTAGTGGTCGATATCATATAATGCCTACAACACCTCCCCCTATCTGTGAGACAAAACAGAGCAACGTAATATCCTCAACCCTGACCTATTGCTCTTCTTTGGGCCCGGCTGATTCCGCCCAGGATAATACAGCAGGACTTAATATCTTCAATTACTGATCTTCGTTGGTCCCGGCTGATACCGATCAGAGCAATACAGCAGGATTTAATATATTTAGCTATTGATCTTCTTCTCCGCCAAAACGCACTTCATATTTTTAGGACTGCTGTTCAAGACAATGCGTTCAGACATCTCCAAACGAATGCCATTCGGCACCATTGATAAGACCTTACAATTTGTACATTTGCCACCAGGGGTGAACATGCACTCAAGAACCAAACTTGTACACCCAGAAGCCTGCTTGTGCATCCATAAAAATGCTCAAGGAATCTACTTGACACGTTCACCACCACTTCCAAACCATCCCCTATCAACATATTTGTTTTGTCCTTGTCTTGTTCCCTCAAGATTCCCCAAAAATGCTACGTTGTGGCTGAAAAATAATGTGCATCCGCCAGGCTTTTCAGAAATTTGCACTTTTGTCTGCCACGCAATTATCGAGTAATGTGTGCTTTATCCGTCACCATGTAGGATAGGCTGCCCCTGAGTCGCTCACCACTGAAAGTGAGCCTTACCTGAAGCGGCCACGATCATCTGACACGTCCTGCTGGTCCGCCATCCGGCAGCTGCCAGTACTGCCACTGTACTGGGTCGATAACTCAATGTCTGCACCCTACTGAACGGCAGGCGGCGACCCACTCCGAGTCAGGGACACGAGCTCACCAGCATCACCACTGTCACCTCTTCAGCACCACCGTCACTTCTCCAGCATCACCGTCACCTCTTCAGCACTGCCGTCACCTTTCCAGCACCACCGTCACTTCTCTACTACCAACGGCACGTGTCCAGCACTATCGTCACCTCTGGCCAGCACCACCGTCACTTATTCAGCAACAACGTCACCACTGCAGCACTGCTGACACTTCTTACCAGCACCACTGTCACTTCTTCAGTTGGCTAGTCAGTCCGACCGGTCCTAACGCCTCGGCGGACCACTATCTCACCTGGGAGACCAGTGCGTCACACGACTGGGAGAAGAGGTCTGGTGATGCCTGTCGTGTCTGTGGCGTTTGCCGTTTGCCGTCTGCCGTCTGCCGTCTGCCGTCTGCCGTCTGCCGTCTGCCGTCTGCCGTCTGCCGTCTGCCGTCTGCCGTCTGCCGTCTGCCGTCTGCCGTCTGCCGTCACCCGTCTTCCGTCTGCCGTCTGCCGTCACCCGTCACCCGTCTGCCGTCTGCCGTTTGCCGTCTGCCGTCTGCCGTCTGCCGTCTGCCGTCTGCCGTCTGCCGTCTGCCGTCTGCCGTCTTCCGTCTGCCGTCTGCCGTCTGCCGTCTGCCGTCTGCCGTCTGCCGTCTGCCGTCTTCCGTCTGACGTCTGGCGGCGCGGTCGACCAGTGACGGTACCGACCGTACCCGGCCGATCGGTCGGCGTCGGACGCCCCCGCGCCGCTGTCGACGATCGATCGGACGCCGCCAGGCTGCCGACGCCGTCGACGCCGCCGACGCCGCGCTCCGTCGGCGCCGACGGAGCCGGCGCTAGTATCGACACCCGAGCCCATACCGGTACTCGAACCAGTACCGGTACCTAAATCCGTGCCGATACAGACACCAATATTGGTACAGACACTAGTACCGCTACAAACACTAATGCCGGTACAGACACAAATATCGGTGCAGACATCAATGCCGCTACAGGCATCAGTGCCACTACAGACACCAATATCGGTACAAACACTAATGCCGCTGCATACACTAATGCCGCTACAGACACAAATGCCGCTACATACACCAGTGCCGCTACAGACGCCAATATCGGTTCAGACACCAATGCCGCTACCGACATCAATATCGGTGCACGGCACTAATGCCGCTACAGACACTAATGCCGCTACAGACACTAATGTCGGTGCAGACACTAATATCGTTACAGCCACTGATGCCGGTACAGACACTGATGACGGCGCAGACACCAATATCGGTACAGACACTAATTCTGGTACAGATACCAATGCCGCTATATGCACTAATGCAGGTACAGAATCCAATACCGGTACAGATACTGAGAGCATTAACGTCGTCGAGAACAGTACAAGCACCGAGAGCGATACCAACATCCATAGTAGTACGACACAAATACTTCCACGTACTGGTCTGCACTGCTATTAACGCTCGCACGTCCCGAAACCTTCTCTGCTGGAGTAAATTGGCGTCCAATTTGCTGAAGGATGCTGAGCCCGAGAAACTACATCCCTGCAAATAATGATCCAAAATTGCGCTTCTTTGCTGGAGGCTGACCCAGAAGCATACAGCATATATTTCGATCGGCACAGGTGAATGTCGACATTCTGCGTCCCGGGCTAAACATAAAAACTAATCGAAGAAGCGCGAAATTTATATAATTGCTGCTAAATATACATAATTGTTGTGAAGCAATGTGGCATTAGATCCCATAGATCAGCATGCGATAGGAACTGATTTACCAGTTATTCGTTGACTACCGCAACCACTTACGTAACCGCAAGTGTAATAATTTCAGATATTTATGACCGTGAAGATAGCACAGTAGTTTGTTGGTTTGAGATGACGAGAGAAAGCGAAGCAGCTCTCCGCCGTAAGTGACAGAGAACTGAAGGCAACAAAGCTAGCACTGCTTTCTCGTCGCCTGGCCATCGAAATTTCACCAGACTTCAAGGGAGGTGGCTGCCATCCCTTAGCATTACACCCGGCATTGAGATAGATCCGTGTGACAATGACCAGGGTGTTGCATGCAACAAGGAAGTGCAATGGTGCCCGATTTTTTTGTACTTCTGGCCGACCAGTGATCCTCCAGTGTCGGTCAAACGTACAATTCCATCAAACACCAGATATCGGCAGGTTCAATCTGGTCTTGCACCACATTTTGTACGATAGAGCTAGGAAATGAACACCAGGATGTAGCGTAAGTTCGTAAGAATGTATCGACGTCTCAATTAACCTCATAACAGGCATGGTTGACGGGCAGGTAAGGTCATACTCTCGCAGGTTACGCGAAGCGTGATATACAATGGCTTGTAAAAGCTGGCTGATGAATACTTTGGAGATTCGATGGAGAGACATGGTCGCTGGATGTGCATGGCCTTATTCTGGGAACGTCTAGAAGGCTGGCAAAAATTAGCCCCATGCTGACAATTACCCGATGACTCGATGTGACATCGATGCCACCAGCATCCATAAGTGTTTGCACTGGATGGGTCGCCGACACGGGTTATCGGCAAATGGAAATCCGTCGTCACCGCGGTGCTGGCTGATGTCGCACCAATGTGACACACAGTCTTACCAACGTAAGCTACATCCTGCTGCTACATTTCCTAGTTCTATCTTGCTAGATTTGGTGTAAGACCCGACTGAAGCTGCTGATGCGAGGTAAATGGTGAGCATGAAGTTATGTTATGTTAAGTTATGTTTTCCCAAACTGATCAGAATGCTGCGCATGCACTTAACAATATCAGCCATCAGTCTAAGCATCTAGAGGCATGAACTAGCAATCATTTGAACACATTTAATACAGCAAAACTGGCAATAACTACCATGTCGGAAAAATGTGCAGACACTGCTTCACCAAAAAAAGTCATGGAAGTGCGAACTGACATGATCATTTTCCTTGGAGAATCACACCCAAAATTCCTTCCCAGCGGTCAGCAATGGCCTCCAACGGCCCGGCTCAGCAGCGGTCAGCAGTAATTCAGTCATTTCTACCTCAGCGTGCAGCCACATTGATCATTGTTTCCATTAGAGGTTGTAAACGGCACACCTGCAGCAGATTCAGATGCTCCCGGTGCTGTGCTCCTGGAGATCGCCCCCGTGTCCTGCAGAATCCTCCTCTGCTCCTGCAGACCGCTCTTGTACCACTGCAGGTTGTTCCTGTGCTCCTGGAGACGGCTTCTGTGTACCTGCAGACTGTTTCTGTGCTCCTGCAGAGCGCTCTTGTACCATTGCAGACTGTTCTTGTGCTCATGCAAACCGCTGTTGTGCCATTGCAGACTGTTGTTGTACTCCTGCGGATTGTTCCATGCTCCTGACATTTACACATAACACATAGCACATAACCGCTGCTGACCCGCTCACGACTTCGGACGATATCTGAAATCCTGCAGCAAACTCGGTTCCAGATACATGATGCATTTGTGTGCATTTTATATCTGATCTTGGCTTCCGGATGATTTTATTCGACTCATCGGTAAAAGTACTCTACATAGCGCCACCAATGTGCTTATGATGTTGCCAGGCTGGGGATCTCTCACCAAGCCAGGGGTCCAAATTTGTATTTTCCGGGCATATTTTCGGATTAAATAAGGAAAATGACAATTTAACATTACCATGGTTCCAAACCACAGACCCCCCTCGATCCATCCGGGATCTCTAGCGATGTAATGCTTCCGTACGCGTGTGTGTGTGTGGGGGGGGGGGGTGAATTTGGCCAGCCTGCCACCGTGTGAGGATGACAGCCATAAGTAGGACAACTCCTAGCAACTCTCATAGCAACTCCTAGCAACAACTCCGTACTGACAGCCATAAATAGGACAACTCCTCTTGTTATTCCTGGTAGCATATGCATGAGTGATCCTCAGCTAGCTGAGGATACAGCTGACTAGCTCGGCTATAGCCGCCGGCATCACACCTATCGCGATTGGTCTGACTAATAATCGGTTGCGGAAATTGGCATATTAAGAAACACAGGAAGAGGAAGGACAGACAAATTGAAAGAGGCGGCATTAGGCAGTGGGGGCGCGCTCCCTTTTTGGGAGAAATAAGCCGCATCAACCAATTCCATTCACTGGACGTCAAAAATGCAACGATCATTATCTCCATAGATTACGTATCTCCCAATAGATGGCTTTGCAAGAATGACGCCTAATACATGCTGTACCGCTGAGCTCGTCGCTTCCCATATCAGTCCATAGATGCATTGCAATAGTTATGAATAGCTATAGATGGAATGCAGCAGTTGGTCTGTGCATATACGCTTAGTACACAATGTGCCGTCCAACACATCTAAGCTACATTTATACGAGCCGGCATTATTTGGAGCTCATCTGGTTACCGTTGCGACCGAAAACACGAGGCCATTAGTATAACCAATACACGGCGCCATCAGGGCGCTGGACGAGCGATGGAGAGAGGCCGGTGGGCTGCGGGACTTCCCGGCTGCAGGTGCAGCACCGGACGCAAAACCTGAAAAGCGAGTTGGTGAACCGATCACAGCTGCACTCTTTTGACAGCCTGTGAACTATCTCAAAGCTAGTGCACTGTAAACAAAAACGTGAAAGGGCCCGCTGCGATCAGATGTACATTGCAAGCTTCCCATTCGGAAGCATGTCGCTGCAAATCCCTGCCTTTGGACAACGATTAAGAGTACTTTAGGATGAATACTGTGACGAAAGTTCATAAATATCAAAATACAGAGAGCCGCTTTGGCCCTCAGTGGGAAAGTTGGAAACTGCAATGATATATTGCAAGGTGAAGCGATGTTGAAAGTTTGCCGAGAACGGAATGTATAATTGTTCTACGATGTCCGGGGGAATAGACTACGATGTCCGGGGAATGGACTACACTGTCCGGGGAATATACTACGATGTCCGGGGAATAGACTACGACGTCCGAGGGAATAGACTACGATGTCCGGGGAATAGACTACGATGTCCGGGGGAATAGACTCGTTCTACGATGGTCGGGGGAATGGACTCGTTCGGGCTTCGCCTTCGCTCGTAATGAATGCATAGATATTGATATGGGCAAGTCCGGCTGACTCCACTTCTCTTACCCGTTACACCCGAGCGTGTGTTTTCGCCCTCCAAGGTCACTCCGAGTCTTCTGTTATCCGTCGTCCATGTGATCTCACGGAGCTTCGTCGGTGGCGTTCCACCAAACGATAGGCACACACTTGTTAGCATAATGCCACAGTATCTCTGTTTTGCAAGGCGCATTTTTCAGGTAATCGTTATTTATATTTCCTGGATATTCACGATGCACTTATTGAATTCCATTTATTTAGTGCAACGTATCTCTAAGACAAGAAGATTGGAGCCATGAACCTGCGAGAGGAGTGGTACAACCTTACAACCTTGGTACTTACAACCTTGCAAAGCTTAATATTAGTCCTGCATCGTTGCATTCTGAAGGACTTGGCCAACATCGTTGTTGGCCCTGGCAACTTTTTAGAGGTTACCGCGTCCCTGTTCAAAGACGCTTGATGTTCATGCATACTGCAGAACACGGAGAATATGTCTTAGACACCATGTTTGCCTCTGACATACACACACGTGACAATCCGCCTTTTTCAAGTTAACAATCCCTGACAGCACGATGATACATGTCTGTCACAGTGAAGCTAAAATAAGGTCTGGGTCCTCCCCGGGACCCAGATACATGTCTGTCACAGTGAAGCTAAAATAAGGTCTGGTTCCTCCCCGGGACCCAGATGCATGGCTGTCACAGTGAAGCTAAAATAAGGTCTGGCTCCTCCCCGAGACCCAGATACATGTATGTCACATTGAAGCTAAAATAAGGTCTGGCTCCTCCCCGGGGCCCAGATACATGTCTGTTACAGTAAAGCTAAAATAAGGTCTGGGTCCTCCCCGGGGCCAAGATACATGTCTGTCACAGTAAAGCTAAAATAAGGTCTGGGTCCTCCCCGGGACCAAGATACATGTCTGTCACAGTAAAGCTAAAATAAGGTCTGGGTCCTCCCCGGGACCAAGATACATGTATGTCACAGTGAAGCTAAAATAAGGTCTGGCTCCTCCCCGGGACCAATCTTGGCTGCGCCTTTGGCGCCTCTACAAGGCAAAGATGGGTTCCTACAACCACCGATGAATGACTCTACAGCTGTTGGGTTCAGGGGCGACACTTTTCTAAAATGATTGAGAGGTGAATGCAATTTGTATGCCATTCTTCCTAGTCAACGCCCATCTAGGTTATAGTAGGTTTCTTGCTCAACCTCAGCAAGATTGGGGAGGTTCCCAGGTTTGCAGGTTCCCTGCAACGTTTAGGGTAGCCTATCCACATGGGTTCCCATGACCATGCATATCCGGGACCTATCTACAATTTCTGGCGTGCGTCTCTACTGCTGATATTCCTGACCAACACAGCTGTTTGGGTGACTATGTATCACACGGAAGTGCTCCTAACAGGGTCAGCATGCTTCTGCAACTGCTACAATTATTATATATTCAGGCGTGTCCCTATGTAAATGTCGTGGTGCCCGTCTCTACAGGCGTACGCGTGACCCCACAAATATAAGATGTCTCTCCAATAACTTGACACGCATCTCTCCTGCAGAGGTGCCCGAGCGTGACACCTGTAAAACAGTAGGGTGGGTTGTCCTGCACTGCACATCTCTCCTGCAGAGGTGCCCGAGCGTGACACCTGTAAAACAGTAGGGTGGGTTGTCCTGCACTGCACATCTCTCCTGCAGAGGTGCCCGAGCGTGACACCTGTAAAACAGTAGGGTGGGTTGTCCTGCACTGCACATCTCTCCTGCAGAGGTGCCCGAGCGTGACACCTGTAAAACAGTAGGGTGGGTTGTCCTGCACTGCACATCTCTCCTGCAGAGGTGCCCGAGCGTGACACCTGTAAAACAGTAGGGTGGGTTGTCCTGCACTGCACATCTCTCCTGCAGAGGTGCCCGAGCGTGACACCTGTAAAACAGTAGGGTGGGTTGTCCTGCACTGCACATCTCTCCTGCAGAGGTGCCCGAGCGTGACACCTGTAAAACAGTAGGGTGGGTTGTCCTGCACTGCACATCTCTCCTGCAGAGGTGCCCGAGCGTGACACCTGTAAAACAGTAGGGTGGGTTGTCCTGCACTGCACATCTCTCCTGCAGAGGTGCCCGAGCGTGACACCTGTAAAACAGTAGGGTGGGTTGTCCTGCACTGCACATCTCTCCTGCAGAGGTGCCCGAGCGTGACACCTGTAAAACAGTGGGGTGGGTTGTCCTGCACTGCACATCTCTCCTGCAGAGGTGCCCGAGCGTGACACCTGTAAAACAGTAGGGTGGGTTGTCCTGCACTGCACATCTCTCCTGCAGAGGTGCCCGAGCGTGACACCTGTAAAACAGTAGGGTGGGTTGTCCTGCACTGCACATCTCTCCTGCAGAGGTGCCCGAGCGTGACACCTGTAAAACAGTAGGGTGGGTTGTCCTGCACTGCACATCTCTCCTGCAGAGGTGCCCGAGCGTGACACCTGTAAAACAGTGGGGTGGGTTGTCCTGCACTGCACATCTCTCCTGCAGAGGTGCCCGAGCGTGACACCTGTAAAACAGTAGGGTGGGTTGTCCTGCACTGCACATGAGTGCCATGACGACAAGACCCGGATGTCCTTGCAACTACTAAAATGCTCTTCACCTCAGAGGTACCCAACTATTGTTGGGATGCCCCTACAATTGTTGAGGTCCCCTATCTGAAAACTGCAGGCGTGTCCATACAACGGCTAAGGTGCCCACAAAGTCGTGCTGCAGAGCTCCTTCAGCATTGTGAAAAAGATCCTGAAATTTTGGGGGTAGGGAGATTGGGACAGGGCACCAGTGTCCTCGTAGCCTGTCCTGGTTGCGTCACTGCATAGGTTTCGAATTTGGATTTAGTTCATGAAATGTTTCCTTTTTGGCTAAATTTTGCCAACAACCCAAATTTCCCCTAAGTTAGCGCCCCACCATGTCTAAGCATAACCATAGGTGAAGTAAAATTCCTTTGAAGAGGATTCGAGCCCCGCCCCATGTCATTCTGATTAATAACACTCTGACCCTGAATAATTATGTATTGCACCTTGGTACCCAACGGTCATGGGCGTTGGCGGATTTGGCAAGTTCTACGTCAGAACAACATAAAAATGGCGTCCAAGCATGCACATGCAGATGATGCTTCAAGGATTTATTAAATAGGACATGATGCATAAAGTTTCAATTAATTCCATCTAAAAGACAACATAAAGTACTCAATACAAATGCGCACAAGAGAAAGAATCTCACGAATGATTTACACATACACACATTAGTGCAAGCACAGGTTGTTAAATGCTACGAAACCTCACCAACTACTATCGAAAATAATTGCACTAGCACTAGTGATGCCCCGGTGGACTACAAGGCCACCAGCGCGCGCAGTAATCCCAGTGAGATGGTCACACTTTTTGAACGGCGATTTCACTAACCGTTCCAGACCTGCACCTGCCTCTTGTACACTGGATAGGGTACATACCTGGTAGAACACGCGCTGCTCGCCACCCGTGTAGGCGAATTGCTCATGCTGGCCACGCAAATGCTGTGGACCAAGAAATTGTGTCGCCGCTTCTCACCATCCCTCCGTTCCGTGTGCGTTGAGACGTAATCGGCCAACGCTTCCAAGGACGACCCAGGTGCGGTAGGTCACCTTGGTACATTCGAGTCGGCTTCCCAACAGTGTCCCTGATGTCATCGATCTGCGACGGCGGCGAAGTGGATAGCGGACCAGGCACGATAACAACAGAAGCTGACGCCCTGCCGGCGAAATGAGGAACAATTATTGCTCAAATAAAACCAGAGATGCAGTCATGGTTGGAACTGTGACGTTCGACAATTCAAAAGATTTGGCGCTATATATATATATATATATTTATATATATATATATATATATATAAAAATATGTATATATACGTTTATGGTTGTGTGCTATAGAATGCCACAAAAAGTGAATTTCAAGATAGTTTAGTCTCACCCTTAAATCAGTGCAGTTGCCTATAAAAACAACGAGTGCAACTTTTTCTCCAATTTTGAAAACAAAGGCGATCGCCACAAATTTGAACTTTAATCCTACTCTCCCTTCTACACTTTCATATTTTGACCACCGAAAAAATATCGCTCCCGGTATTTTGTTCTCCCGAGGGATGGTAACAAGTGAGCTGCCCAGTTGCCTTTCTTTCACACTGATGGCAGACGAGACGATGTACATCAGTGGTAAATACAGATGAGTAACATCTGCAATACGTTATGCTTGACGTCAGTCTGCACAAGGGGTTGCCGATATTTCAGGAGGCCCCTGGGCTGACTAGTGCAGGCTTGGCTGCCCAGCTCCTCGGGATACTGCGCGACAACGGCGGCAAAATCACCAAGATGGTCAGCCTAGGGTAGGATGAGACAGCAGCTATGTCCGATGGCCAAAACTGTGTCCAGAAACACATTCGCGATGCAAGTCCAGCAGCGTTATATGGCGAATGTCGAATACCCTCAACCTGGGCCTGGTAAGGGCAGGCAAAGGCAGGCAAAGATCCAAACAACGGTGGCAAAGATGTGGTAGATTGCAACATTTTTTGGAGACTCCAACAAGCGCCCTACTGCCCTGCAGGTATCACCAAAGAGTGTCCGATCAGCTCCCACACCAGACTGATGAGGCACTGCGAGACCCTCTGGGTGGAGATCCAGGAGGAAAACTAGGTGCTTGAAGAGCCGCTCTCTGGTGTGGCCGATGTGTGACCAGTGGCTGGCACATAGCCAACGGCTGGCTGACACATAGCCAGTGGCCGACACATAGCCAACAAATGGGCTTAATCGAGTATTATGCCTCCAGGCAAACCGTACTAAGAAACAGCCCTGATTTAGTGAAAGTAAGAAGTGAAACCTCCAAAATCTTGCATCGTTTCTCCATCCTGGAGAGACCTGTGGTGTTGAACCCTGCTAAATGTTGAACATAATGACATATGCTGAGCAAAAACAAGCGTTTCATGAGATTCTGGTTGCCACACTTTGCTATTCACAAACAGGTTTGCAACTTCAGGGCATATTGTCATCGATTTCATCGATAGGATCTTCAAGATCATCAAGACCAGGATCATCCGGGTCTGGTGCTATTTCGATTGCTGCGGCAATCAGTGTCGAGACAAGCGAGACCGGACAGCCGCAAAGCACTGCGAAACTGCTACATTGAGCCATGTAGAGTGGGTGCTCTGGGGTGGAATTACACCGCTCAGCACAACTTTGGAAGTAAAACCAGGCAGAAATTCTGAACGAACGCAAGATATGTTCACACCAAGCCTGGATCTATAATATGAAGCATCTGCATGCCACCCTATGCAGGCGGATTCGATCCTCAGATCAGAATGCTGTTATTGCTCTGGCCACCCAGCGAGTGGCCAGCTGGGACCAGAATGTTGTTATTGCTCTGGCCACCCAGCGAGTGGCCAGCTGGGACCAGAATGTTGTTATTGCTCCGGCCACCCAGCGAGTGGCCAGCTTGGACCAGAATGCTGTTATTGACCCGGTCACCCAGCGAGTGGCCAGCTGGGTGAACATTGATCAAGATGGCGGTAGGGGCAAAGCATTGCCGGCACCTAAAACGCTGGATCTAAAATTATGCCGTTCGGCTGGAATTTCCCGATCCGATGCTGGGCTCAAGGCATGAGCTAAGTTAACGGAGGACGGGAGGACTAGCCCCCTCCCCCCCCCCCACACACACACTTCTCGGCCGGCGCACATCTGATTGAAGAGAGGGCCCCCATAGGATACTTGAAGAAGGAGTATCCTATCCTTGCGTGAGTATCCAATGAGTATGAGTATCCTTGTCCAATTGAAGGACGGGCCCTGGGCCGTGCAGGCCATACCTGGTTCTACTTACGGGCGGGCCTAGCCCAACGTTGGGGTGGGGGGGGGGAGGGGGCTTCAGCGCCGGCCCAACCTTAAACCCTTATCTCAAGACCAAACGTAGACAATATCACAAGTTGGACCTCGGCCACTTTATTTTGCAACACCGTTATTTTTTCCAAGATTGTCTTTCACAAATGACAATTTTTTGTCCAGCCTTGCCTCCCACCCTCTGTAATGAAATCAACTTCGGACCCTTCTTTCAGAATGCGTTTGGCTCCCATGCGTCCAGACTGGTCGTGTCCAGTCATTAACGCTCCGAGCGGATCCCAGACGTTCGGCTGGCACGGCACGGCGCTGAAGTCGGCATTTGAAGCCTCGATTTTCTGCTACGGCCGGGGGTGCTATGCCAAGTGAGTTTCCGTTCTCACGGGCGGCGACGACCGGTCGGCGGATGCTGTGTCATTGCGCCGTGTCACCATTGTGACGCCCATGTCAGTGTGGCCGAGCAGTGTGCGCGGCAACCCCTGGTCGTAGGGTAGCGGAAGGGGTCAGACGCGACTGAGCGGCGATGCTGGGAAGATGCAGCCGAGCGACAGAAGTGGGCGAACCGCCCGGTTGGACGGCTGCCCGTCACTGGAGCCTGTTGAAACTTGGAGGCATGATCTCACTGGTGTTTGCTTTTGTTGGATTGGAGGAACTGTTGAAATTGTTGTTCAAGTGGTCGCCATTTGGTTAACTATCAGCACGATCAATACAAGGGCAGCAACGGCTGGTGGTTTTGGAGAAGCTATTGGATTTACAAACCAGTTGTCGCGGAGCGAGACAAATACTAGACTATCACTGCCAGGCAAGCAGAACTTGCCCATGAAGGAACCTACTCATATGCAACATTTATAATTTCAAGAACTTCGCTGGTGGTACATAGAACCCATGCAGATAAGGGGGATGGGATTGACCGAGTGGTCTGAGTATTTTGTTAAGTTCAGTTTATTTGCTTGAAGAAAACGCATTTTTGTCTGTATATTTTGATGGACTCATGCTGTCGTATGGGCCATCAAACTGATATCTTGAGGTCATTTTACAGTTCCCATTTGGGGAGCAAGCTACCACCTTCAGGCCATTGGGGGACATTACCTCTTCCCCGTAGATTCGCTAGTGCACCTACCTGCCTGCCCACCTATCTACATAATAGGCAGGTAGTACAGGAACCCTCTTAACCCTCGCCCGTATAGGGGGGGTGCAACCCCCCCTAAGGGTTTTTGTGTATTCCTTCCAAACCGGTGAACGGATCGCTCTGATATTTTGAGTACTCTCTGGGGCAACATTTTGACGACTTTTGGTGAATTTTTTTGGGAGGTCATGTCAGGTCACGGAGTTATGAGGTCATAAAGGGGAGCACCTCCGACCAGTTTTCAACAAATACGTGATTATCGCACCTAAACATGACATTGTTGCCTACATCGACTGGTATTATGTGAAAAATACAGATGCCAGATGGGTTCCCATTGAAAAATAATGTTCCAAAAATCGGTGACCTCGGTTGACCTCGTTTGACCTTTCGACCTTTTTTTTAGCTGACCTACGGTACTTTTTCGTGCTGAATTCGAATTCAGCGTGCATTTTACCCTAGGGAACTTTAAACTTCGAAATTGGAACCACTTTTCAAAAAGTTGGATATTTGGGGTCACTGCTTTGACCTCATTTGGTGGATGACATATTGGTCCGATCACATCGTGTGACATGTCGTTATGTTCGCAAGGTCCCAATAAACATATTTCCGGCCATTTAGTGCATATTTAGGGAGTAGTTTCGATATGACTGAAGATTTTCTTAGGAAAAAAACAAAACAATTTTAGACCTTTGACCTGACCTGGAAGGTTAACCACTGACCTTAGAAGGTCATACTGAATTCCAATCGCGAGATCTCGGCCAGATCTATAACTTTGTTAATAAGCCTTCACTGGAGGGACAAGTGCTTAAACAATATGCTCGAAAATGCAGTATTTAGCTTCCATTGCCGATATTCCCCCTACAATTAGAACGTCTGGGGTTAATATGCAAATATAATAATATGCCCTCCAGTTAATACGCAATTCGAGTCCATGGGTACCTATGTGCATGTGGATTTATCCAAGACTGACTGACTGAAGAGTGACCAAAATGACCTCAGCCAAAGCACGTCTCTAAACACAATTCATCATATGATCATCGTCAAAACTTACCCGCAAAGCTCAAGGATTGACCTATGAGTCAAAGCCGACGCAGTCTTTCCGTTTTCGCTGCGTCCGAAACCCCGGCACCCGACATGCGACTGAGATGCTGCTGTGCCGCACTTCCAGTGGCCTTGGTAGTAGCCGGTGACGATTAACCAGTGACCTTGGTAGTAGCCGGTGACGATTAACCAGTGGCCTTGGTAGTAGCCGGTGACGATTAACCAGTGGCCTTGGTAGTAGCCGGTGACGATTAACCAGTGGCCTTGGTAGTAGCCGGTGACGATTAACCGTTGGACAGAGGCCGGTGGTCAGTCGGGACAGCTGGGTTCCCACACTTAGACCATGCAGTGACGATGACATGCTTTCAGAAGCATGGTACGTCACCAGTTATCAAAGTATACTTAACTACATTCAAAAGTGGATGTCCGATGCCAAAGAAAAATCAAATATTTACACGCTCACACCTTCGATACCTGTCGATATACACGGTTTCATGTCCATGACGATTTTCATGATGCTATTGATTTGAATCGATTGGACATGGAATGCACAAGGGTGTAGGCGCGGCAGCCCAACTTAAAATTCACTACTCGCGGGCATTGCACTACTGGCAATTACGCGACCGACTTTCGAAAAGCATAAACTAAGTACATCTGGTGGTAGCCAGATGTACTTTGCTCAGTTTCGTGCAACCAGTGTTATCAACAATAATTTGATTTGCCTACGCCACGTTACAGCTCTGGTCCAGCCCTACGACACTCCGCTCTAAGTAAGCTTCGGTATCTCTCCCTGCAGCAGCGCGGCACTGCCGACTGACGTCCTTATACCTCACACGGCCTGCCGCAGACGTATCCGCAGAGGCGGCGGTGTCGCGTGCCGCCGTCTGGCCTGCAGGTGGCGAGTTGTGGCTGTCACAGGTGGCGCCGCTGGTGGCGACGTCCTCACTCACCCGAGTGGCGCAGCGGCCTCCAGCGTAGCGATGAATACATCAGGAAACGCATCACGTCATCAGTGGTGGTGGCGGTCAACACAACTCGCCCCCAGCCTGCACGATGAATACATCAGGAAACGCATCACGTCATCAGTGGTGGTGGCGGTCAACACAACTCGCCCCCAGCCTGCACGCAGTAGTCTCCTTAACACGCGCACTGGAGGGGGGGGGGCGAAATCCGCCCACCCCTCCGGTTTTTCGTACATCACTGCAGATTTTATCGGTCGATATACGCGATTTTCTGCGTACCTGCTTAGAAATGACCAGCGCGTTGTTTAAAGCAAGACAAATGAAAATCGGCAATTTTTTTTCAAGTTAGGGGCCGTTAAAGTAAAAAAAAATCATCGCGCCAGACCATAAAAATCTGCGCTGATGTGCTTCCCGTATATTCGCAAAAGGGAAGTGTTCTTGGCAACACTAGCGACTTGTTTGATGTATATTGATATGCTATATAGTTTCAAGGTCATGTTAGGTCACCGAGGTCAAGTCAGGTCAAGTTCATGACAGGATAATGGATCCAAACTTGATCAACTGGAATGTTGTCATAAATGCACTACTGTTTGTCATTTGTACTGTTTGTCATTGCGTTACCATACTTGATTCATGTACTTCACTCCTTTCTTCACGAAGCCGATTGCGCCGAGCTGCCCGACGGAGCAGTCTGGCGGACGGGTTCCGGTAACTGGAACAGGTAACTGACCTGATAAAGTGCTGCTATGTAGGTGACCTGAGGTCAAATGTTGGGTCTAGCATCTGCATTGCATCATTAGTAATGTCCAAAACATCATTGATGCCCATTTTGGACCATTTAAACACAATCACAGCGATCCATAACAATGACAAGCCAAGCCACGCAAAACAAGAAAATGTTGACAAATGTGACCTCATTTGACATTGAAGATATTGATCTAAGGTCATGAAATTTGCACACAATATAGTTCACTACCGTACCCATCCACTTTGCGAATTTCATTCCTTCAGCTTTAATAGGAGCCGAGATCTTAGGGGTGGGCGGAATCCGCCCTGCCCCCTCCAGTGCGCGTAATTTTCAGAGGCCCTCCAGGGCGCGTGTTAAACGTTTCTGTGTCCACGCGGTCAAGCGACTTGAGCAGCGTAGTGGTGTACCACTCTCGTCGGTCGTGTCAGCTTCACGTTACGAGACGTTTGAAGTCCTGGTGACCACACCAAAGGACAAGTTTCACGTAATGGGTTTTTGGTTGCCAAAAAACGGTAAAGATAATTCGTAGACAAAACTGAAATATTTTTTCTCGCAGGAGAAGCATTTACAGCATAATTTAATACTTTCACTTGAGGGTTGCCATCCATTTAAAAACCTTCTCGTAGTGATGACGTTACATGTGTGGTGTCACGAAGCGGCCAAGCCCGAAACGCACAGGGAACCATACGTTGGCTTGCTCCATGCAAAGTTTTTCAACCGACTCGCGTCATAGATACTAACGCGACGGCTTGTAATACTGAAATATTAACAATTTTACGAAAATATGAAGCTTGGAAGGGTAGGTAATCTATTATGGTGGTAATACAGCAACTAACATTTTTGTTTCAAATCACTCGCAATGCGGTGCGTACAAACAGAAAAAGCTTGTACTATGTTTATGGTTAAAATAAGTAAAATAATGGAAAAGACAAAGCATTACAAGTATACCACTGCTGGGGTTTCTGCAGTTGTTTTTGCAAAATGTAATGGCAGTCTGGCATCGTTGTGCTTTAAGGTATCCACAAGACACATTTTGCATACATTTTACCTGCATGAAGCAAAGTAGTTAGGTTTGGTTATGTTAGGTTTAGTTAGGTATTTTTATCTTGAAAATTTTGTTTGTTTTTAGAAAACTTTTTTTTAAAGAAAGTTCAGGCTATGTTACATTAGGTTTGGTTTTTCCAGTCAATTTTGTCAGAGCAAAAATTGCTTGAATTTTGTGCACTTTTTCTATTTTTTTTTCCATGGGAGGTTAGGTTAGGATAGGTTAGGCTATGCTCCACTTTTCTTTTTCTTGCATTATTTTTTTCTGCTATATTACCTATCTCCAAGCCCATTTTTTTGTTATTTTGCCAGCCAACTGAAAGGTAGCATTTGCAGAGAAAACGAGTAGGCACATCATGTTGACCACATTCTTGAACACTGCGCTGAAAAAGAAATTCAAAGAATTCAAAAATTACCTTAAAACACAAATTTGCCAAATGTCTTGCCATCTTCAGCATGCTGCATTCAGCTAGAAAATGTAAATTCTCTTCACTTGATGCTAATATGAAATGGTTGTTTCCAACAAGATAGATACTAACAAGTCACAGTTCCCACCTTCGAAAAAAAAAATATACTTCTATTTTGTTGGAGTTTTCACAAAAATTGAAGATAAAATCACCGTTTTCAAGCTAAACCTTGATGTGAAAAACCGCAATGATTACACTTCTGAGGAAAGTACTCTGGTTCCAGCCTCCCCCCCCCTCATCTTAGGCGTGTCCACGCCTATCAAAATACTCGTACCCCTGTCTACCAGTGGTACATATACATAGAAATGTTCGTCGCAGCAAGCGGGGTGACTAGCAGAGATTAGCGGACTGCCTCGGTGTGCAGAATCGCTCGACAACGTCTTCATCTTGTGGGCTGTCGGGAGGCCAATGAACATTGCTTCTGGCTTACTTGCATTTTTCTGGTATTTGTATACACCGGCCCAAACAATAATAATAGCGCCGTTTTCTACGATCCATTTACCCTTGCCGATCGGATGTGATCCAAGCTAAAACTGTCGCGATTATTACGAATTGGCAGTGTCCCAAATGGAAAATTGAATGGGCAGCAGTCAAGCATCGCTGAACTCTACATATGTGACGTCACATATATTTTGGCCAATCACAAAGCGAGGCATTCTGAGGCGCTTTGAATTATTTAAGTAATTTAGGATTTAAAACAAATAATGAATGCCACCATCGTCTTTAAACTTAAAAATCACTCGTGAAACTTGAGAAAAAACGGTCTGTGCCCACATGAAACTTGTCTATTACAGCACGTGATGCAAGCTCGGGTATCGCGCGCTATAATTGTACCATTAACGCGGTGTAATTGTACTATTAGCCCGGTGTAATTATAATCACGCGCTGCAATTGCATTATTAACGCGCTGTAATTGTAGTCATGTGCTGTAAGCATTCTGCAGGTGGTGCAAAGGCGCCACCTGCTAATGGTGCGGCTTCGGTCATGCCTGCGACCTGACGAAATAGTGCGGCTCCGGTCATGCCTGCGACCTGACGAAATAGTGCGGCTCCGGTCATGCCTGCGACCTGACGAAATAGTGCGGCTCCGGTCATGCCGGCCACCTGAAGTAATGGGGGAATTTTTTACGCAAAGATGCGCCAAATTGATTCTTAAAGGCAGAAGCCTTGAACCGGAGAGACTTCCCATGGTTAGCAGGCGGGAACTGTGGTTCTTCAGGGTGATAATCGGTTGGAATGAAGTCGTGGGGGTTTGATAAATGCAAATGTGTTATGTCACTTATGGTGCTACCACAACCTTCGATTGCTTTTCAAATGCAGACTACAGTCGTCAATGAAATTATAGTGATGTAATATTTGGAAGATCGAAGGTTGCTCGGAAGCATCGGGGCGCAATCGTAATTTTTAGAACTGAATTCTGCACCGAACTTCGTTAAAAAATGGGCCTTTTGGATATCTGATTCAGATATACTTATGATGAATTATAATATATTTTGATATCTGATACGAGATCTCTCGACAAAATTCAGACAACAATAGTTTACAGCTTCATCAATCATCGGTTAAGCTATAACTTCTATATTCTATAACCTGATAGACAATTGGTAAAGACTCGGAAATTAAGATTAGATAATTGGACCCTTCTCAGTGATCCAGCTTTGAAGGACATCTCTATTGCAGTTACGAGAATTAACTGCTCGTCTATTGGGGGGACAGTGGTTCGCCTGGTGGTTCTGCTTGGAAATAGCATCTTGCCACAATCCGATAGGCGGTGCTGCAGCACACAACCGTAAAAGGCGACGGCGCAAGCGGTGGCACCGCGCCAGATATTGTCTCATAGTACGCATCGCTGCTTCCCTACAACCTGCATTATGTATTCCAGTGGCATGCAAACAAGAGAAAGAATAGATTATTAAGGGCCAGTTATTCCATCATCAGTCACGAATGTTCTTTAAAACATGCATCACAAACACGATCAGGGGCGTTGCGGGCATGTCAATATAGGTAATCAGCACACAATGAGTGTCCCCCCCCCTCGATAAATTAACGGCGTCGTAACTGAACAGCACCTCCACACTTTGCTCCTATGCGCACGGCTAGCGTTAGTTGCAGTCAGCTGGCTTGCAGTCAGCTGGCTTGCAGTCGGCTGGCAATGACATCGGAACTCTTAATTAGCTTTATCATGAAGACTTCGCTCATCAATGGAATAATCCTGTTGGCAATTGAAAGAACGAATGCAAAACATTGCCCAACGTATCACAATGATGGGTTGTGGGCCAAAAGTGAATCTGAACTATTCGGATCATATCCCATCCTTCCGGAATTCCAACGACCTGAACATATATTTCCTGGAGCAACCCATCGAGAGCTACCAGTAACCTGATAACCCAAGTTTTACCTATGTGAACTCGACATCCAACTCCCTCCCCACCTACACACACACACTATCGTTGGCCCATTCCACGACAAATCGACAAGGGCATAACACCAAATATTTTATATTTTTACGAAAATATTTGTGTGGGGTTATCTGATGCGCCGAATCCATCTGTGCCATTTTTATAAAGATCAGGTCAACGGTCAAGGAGTTATAGTCTCGGGCATTTAGGAGGTGTCACAAAACAAGGGTGTCTTTTGAGGTCTTTAATACAATGAAGAACAATCCGAATTGTGCAAAAGTATATATCGATGAACTCACAATAATCCACTGCATCTTTTGGCTATTCCGGAATTTTTGTCAGCGGGACATTTGAAATCGTGACATCGTGACCAAAGGTCACGTGACCTACTTTAGCTATCGGGACGGTCACAATGCGATTTAAAAAATGCAGAAATGAAGCTCGATATCTTATCTTTCGAAGCAAATTTTTTTAATAGGGTTGTGCCCCTAAAAATCTACTTCTCCGTTCAAAATTACGCATGCATGGTTGTTTTTGTGTTAGTTTATCGGGTCTGTTTGAATATTTGTTTGGAACAGTATATTATTGAAATACAAGCCTTTTGGTGTTCGTGACACGTGATGGGATGAGAATGTTAGTCATCTTATCTTGAGTGTTGTGTTGCACAAGCGTTCTTACTCGCTATGAGGTCAAGGGCAGAAACAAATGGCAGAAATGTCTCCGAATTGTGGAAGATGTCCCACTCCACGACAAATCGACAAGTGAAGGGTATTATGGAGCATGGTTCCAAGGTTGGTGGATGATACAACAATGTTTATAGTTTAGGAATGCATGGTTCAAGGTTGGTGGATGATACATGAATGTTTATAGTTTAGAAATGCATGGCTCAAGGTTGGTGGATGATACATGAATGTTTATAGTTTATAAATGCATGGTTCAAGGTTGCTGTGGAGGATACATCAATGTTTATACATAATTTAGAAATGAATGGTTGAAATCAATACATAACCCGCACGCACATTACTGATGCGAGTTTAGACGATGGAAGAACCACGTGGTTCTGGAAAGACGTAAATGCAGAGAGCAGGTCTTCTGGCTCACCACATGCTAAATAACCACCTTCTTTCCATGGGGAATTCAAGTATCTTAGGAGATCTGCTGGGGCCCCACGTCACTCATCGATTTCGGTCAGGGTGGGAATACTCCCGGTCTCTTCCCCACTGTCGCTCTGTCCTTCTGTTTCTCCGTATTTCCCTCTCCTTCTCTCTCTCTCTCTCTCCTTCTCTCTCTCTCTCTCTCTCCCTCTCTCTCTCTCTCTCTCTCTCTCTCTCCCCCCTCTCTCTCTCTCTCTCTCTCTCTCTCTCTCTCTCTCTCTCTCTCTCTCTCTCTCTCTCTCTCTCTCTCTCTCTCTCTCTCTCTCTCTCTCTCTCTCTCTCTCTCTCTCTCTCTCTCTCTCTCTCTCTCTCTCTCTCTCTCTCTCTCTCTCTCTCTCTATCTCTCTATTATCTCTCTCTCTCTCTCTCTCTCTCTATATATATATATATATATATATATATATATATATATATATATATATATATATATATATATATATATATATATATATATATATATATATATATATATATATATATATATATATATATATATATATATATATATATATATATATATATATATATATATATATATATATATATATATATATATATATATATATATATATATATATATATATATATATATATATATATATATATATATATATATATATATATATATATATATATATATATATATATATATATATATATATATATATATATATATATATATATATATATATATATATATATATATATATATATATATATATATATCCCTCTCTCTCTCTCTCTCTCTCTCCTCTCTCTCTCTCTCTCTCTCTCTCTCTCTCTCTCTCTCTCTCTCTCTCTCTCTCTCTCTCTCTCTCTATATATATATATATATATATATATATATATATATATATATATATATATATATATATATATATATATATATATATATATATATATATATATATATATATATATATATATATATATATATATATATATATATATATATATATATATATATATATATATATATATATATATATATATATATATATATATATATATATATATATATATATATATATATATATATCTCTATCTCTCTCTCTCTCTCTCTCTCTCTCTCTCTCTCTCTCTCTCTCTCTCTCTCTCTCTCTCTCTCTCTCTCTCTCTCTCTCTCTCTCTCTCTCTCTCTCTCTCTCTCTCTCTCTCTCTCTCTCGTTGTACCGCTATATCAGGCCTACTCGTGCGGTCAGGTCACCACCCGCTCTCAGCAAGCCCGAACCGCATAACTCATCCCCCAATCCTTGTCACGATGCATGTCCCGGCAGCCAGTGTTGTCAACAATGCTACATGAAGTAAATTTATAAGCGAGGCAGCCGACCTGCGAGCCGTCCTCCTGTGGATTGAACGTTCCCGGGTAATGGCAGTAAGAGCCTAGGCCAGTCTAAATTGTCTAGACTATTAATGTTGTTATATATTCACTTAAGAAGCACTAGCTCACATCCTCTGGTTCTTTGACCGCAAAATCCCGCTGCTCTCTGTGACCTGGTGGTGCAGATGGGCTTCGAGCGCAGCATGCATGTGATGCCGTTAAGGGAGGCACCACGTTGCGTCCGTCGGAAGTCCGCCGAGGCCGGACTGTAGGTAGAGGAAAAACACTGCCCGGTAGCTAGTCCACCTGTTCACTGTACGTGGGGCATGGATTTTGCGGTGGTTCGGAGGACGCACTTGGGTTTGGCATGACGTAAGCACCGGGGCTGAAAGGGTAGGGCCGGCTACAGGGGACGTACCCAACGTGGTAGGGATCCGTGCCACCCGTTGGGGCTGGTCGCACGTTTACGGCGAATAAGACCCGGCGCGGCGTCGACTGTAATGAGGTTAGGTACGTCAGTCAGGCACCAGAGCACCTGTATAAGCCCTCAGAGCCAGTGCAATGAGCCCCATCGTAGCATGAAGACTTTATCCAGGCGAGGAACGTTGCCAGTAATGGCGAGGCCAGCTGTGATTGACAGTGAAAGATTTAAATATATGGCAAACATACCTCTAAAAAGAATAGAGCAATGGTCTGTGTCTATGTGTTTGTGTACCACTGAGGCAGGACGGGAACCAACTTGGGGACCAAGCAATTTAATGTCTAATAAGGAGAGAGTGACTGGGACTAGTGAATGTGAGCGAATGAGGAGAATGAATGTGTTAGGTTTTATACGCTAAGAACCAGCGGAAGCCGCTTGGGGCTCATCACAGGCACCTATTTTGTGCGGTACACTGCACGAAATTATATAACTACTAGCATCCAAAAAGTCTCAACACGGGGAAAGTAATTCAATCCACGGACAAATTACATACTCTTACATAAATCTACATACAAATTATATCAATTTATAATACAACGTATTCATTCTACTTTGGCTTGGGACACTCACTTACCTATATGGTGTTCCCAAAACTTTGACCACGCAGAGCATATTAATACGTGTTAGGGAGGATAGCTGAAACAACACCAAGCCGGCTTGGGTTGGGGCAATGGGTTGTGGAGGTGGTGGAGAACCACACAAAACCACACACACTGGCACGAATAGCCCAAAAAGAGATCAAATCTAGATGTAGCCCAAGTTTTGGTTGGGTTTTAAGGGTTTATTTCACACAACCCGAGAGAACACCAAAACCATAGCAGCACTACACCCACAAACCAGCCCCCCCCCCCCTCCACATCCCCATACACACCCACACCGCACCGACGGCAGAGCCGCCACCCCTGCAGTCTCAAAGGCTGGTTCTAACACGACCTAACCTACCCTGTCCTGACCATTTCTTACTGCGATCAATATAAATGCATTCACTTATCCTGGTTCTTGAGAAACAATTCTGAAAGAATACAAGCGTTGCCTTTCTAAAACAATTACCACTGACTTAATTCAAGGTCGGTATATTACCTCCGGGGGCCTCATCGGGCCAAATGAAATGTTGGGCCAAATGTCGGGCCAAATGTTGGGCATGCTTCTGACTATTCACAATCATCGCTATTCAACGGTGCTTTGCATTTTACCATAGCTTACGCATATCGAAAACTAGTTGGGAAGAAGGATTTTCAAGAACTCTGCCGGCAGGTCAGTTGAGAGTTAAGGTTAAGGGAGCTCCCCGGCCATTTTTGGATGGTTCCCGATCGATCAGATCCGACTTGACCTGGACGGCTTCCCACCAACCGAACATGACCTATCCTGGACGCTTCCCCACCAGCCAGACCTGACCTGACCTGGAGGGCTCCTACCGACCAGTTCTGATCTGACCTGAACCGATTGCCACCGTCGAGATCCGACCTGACTTAGGCGAGTAGCCACCGCCAAGCATTAAGCCGACCCGGCCCGGCGATCTGGCGGCGGGCAGCCGGCGGCAGCAGGTCTCAGGCTGTCTATTTGAGACACGGCACAGAACGGCGGCGATATTGATTCGGAAGTGCACGGGCCGCGCAGGCTGGCCGTCCAGCGCCGCAGCTCGGCCCGGTAACCTCGTGACGCGTCGGCGCAGCCTCGGCACCCTACAGGTGGTCGCCGCCGGCCGCTCGCCAGAGGTCACGCGCTGTGTGACAGCGCGTGACAGCGCGTGGCGGCGTGACAGCGTGACAGCGTGACAGCGTGACGGTGGGTGCGACAGTCAGCGGTGTATTGTAGGAGCAGAGGACCTGGGGCTGCTGCCGGTGGGGTTCAGAGCAGGTCGGCACAGAGTGCAGCCGGCTGGGCTGCGTCTGCTTCACTGACAGCACCCGGCCCGTCTCCACAGGTGGGTGGTCAGGACCAGGGGGTGGTGGCAGGCCCGTCTCCACAGGTGGGTGGTCAGGACCAGGGGGTGGTGGCAGGCCCGTCTCCATAGGTGGGTGGTCAGGACCAGGGAGTGGTGGCTGGCCCGTCTCCACAGGTGGGTGGTCAGGACCAGGGGGTGGTGGCAGGCCCGTCTCCATATGTGGGTGGTCAGGAGCACGGGGCGATAGGAGCAGGAACCTGCTTCCACAGGTGGGGACTCCTAACCAGGAATGGGTGGGGGGGGGGGGGTGGCCGGTGCCGGGCGGTGGTCTGGTAGCCTACCGCAACTGACCAACAGTGTGCCACCCATTGCCAGCACATTCTCAATGATGGGAAGGGAAGGGGAAGTTTTACGAGACAGCTGATATGCTATGCTGATGAACCCGTTTGGCTGATTTAAGGCCACAACTGCGCCGTTCGGCCAGTTGTGCCGTTTGGCTGATATGCTATGCTGATTTAAGGCCTACACAAAGCGCAACTGCTTGCGATGACCCTGAATTTGCCAGAAGATTGGCTAATTTTAATTCCGCAGAACAATTTTAAATCAAAATTAGATGTTCCTCAAACGCTTTGAAACAGCTACCTTGTCTAACACAGCCCGACCCTATGGGACACTTTGAAGCAGCCACCTTGACCACCACAGCCCGACCCTTCCAATCACTCTCCAACAACGCCATCGCCCGGGGCTAATACAACGAGTGAAGCGGTTGGCTCAAATTATATCTTGACAGTGCAGGGGAACTAGTACGGGCCGGCTCTGTACAACCGACGCCTCGATCAGCTTCTTAAAAGAAATGAACGTGTTTTTTTTTGTAACAGGAAATTACCTTAAAATGTCCTCTATGTATATATATATATATATATATATATATATATATATATAGATATATATATATATATATGTATATATATATATATATATATATATATATATATATATATATATATATATATATATATATATATATATATATAGATGTATGTATATATTTGTATACGTCTATACTACATGTCTATATTATATGTCCTCCAGACCAGTTGAAACCCATCATGGAAATTATCCCACTAAAAAGTTCTTAGTGGACACAATTTGGGTTTTAAAGTGTCAGAAAACTTAGTTGTATCGATTTCAGTTTTAGAAGTGACAACGGCATAATTACATTCGCTACTCCAAGCATTATGTTACGCCTGAAGGAAGATCAGCTTCTGGAAGAGATCAATACATTTGCGGTCGTCTCTAAAATTTGCCGAGGGAACTTACAATCTCTTTACCTTAAATCATAGAACAATAACTGCGAAGGTCCATGGTCTTATTTTACCTCTTGCATTGGGTACCGTATTTTACACAGAGGGCTCGTTCACCTCAGCTTTCCCCAGTGACTGCCGGCTGCACCTCAATTGTACCTGCACCATTTGACCATGTCATGGAAGCATCAGTTCGAGAGAGATAAATAATTGAATGGTTAATTGAAATACTTGCGGCCGCTGCACAATCTTGCCAGCAGCTACCAGCATCCTATGAGATGCTGCGGATATTTAGTACAGGCCGATCAAACTGCAAAAGTACCTGTGTTCTCCTCATCTCTGGATATTGTTACTAGCTGTGGACTGATTTTGCACTTGAATATATACCAGGTAAGAATATATACCAGGTAGATGAACTCAACAACCAGAACAACAATAACAACAACAACTACTATCTCTAATTATTGGACGTTTTATTATCAACAACACTACAACTGTTCCTGGGCAAAACCTGCAGTGGCTTGCCCCTACTTCAAAGCAGTTCGTTCCATTGTCTTCGAGCAGTCCCTCGTCTGGGAGTGGTCCCTAGTTCCTGAGCGGTACATTATCTCAGAGTGATCCCTGTCTGAGGCCGGCCCGTTATCTCAGAGCGGCCCTTTATCCGAGGTTCGTCCCTTGCCTGAGTGCAATCCCTTGTCTGAGAATGGTCCCCTGTTTTAGGGTTGTCCCCTGTTTGAGAGCTCTCGAGCAAGTGCATATTTCTTCAGAAGGTGTATCTACTTCACAGCTCGAGAATACCGTTCGAATAAACCCAGTGCAGCCTTCCCAGCCTTGAAAAATGCTGCACTCCAACGAGTGATTCCACCTTATTGGACATAAATATGCATCTAGGCTTAGAGCGGCGTTCCGGTGCTAGTTCAAAGGTGGCCATACAAGCACGTCACGTGCCCAGCAATTATAGCCAATTCCACGGAAACAGACAACTTGAGTGATAACAGGTATAAAGTTACGATCAAAAGATAACTCACAGCGTAATGCCTATATCAAATGTCCATGATATTAGCAACGCATTCGCATTCTCATTCAGCATCCTATTCGCCTACTCTCCGATTTCGTTCATTTTTTCAGGATATGATCTTTGCCACTTGCAAAAGTAAGGCAAACAACAATTATTCAGTAGGCCGAACAGTTCAATCTCCAGAGGTCTAGAAAGGTCATTCGGGTCAAAGTCGGGGTACCGCATAAAATTATAAGTGTTTCATTTAGCAGAAAGATTCCAACGCCTAGATGTTCGCTGTCCATCAAAGACGCAGTACATCGAATTACGTGACCTTCAATGTCATAGTTTGACCTCAGGTCACCAAAGTTGGTTTTGCTCATGTACTATATCTATTGACGGGGTACCGAATAAAATCATGGTGACACATTGGATACACCTGATTTTTGCAGTTGATAGTCTGCATAGCACGTACATTGAGCACATCGATCAAAATCATCCATTATGGTCACGGACTCATCACCGTTCGCCAAAAAAAAGAAACAAATATACCAACTTCTTGTGTACCGGATAATTTCCGCAAAATTTTACTTGGCACCACGAAATACACCCAGACATTGGGTATGGCTCATGGATGCAGCACATTGAAGCGTAGGACCTACAATCTCATAGTTTGACCTATGTTCACAAAATATTGTTTTGACCGTGCACTATTGCCATCTACGGAATAATACCATCTAACTGAATAATACCTTCCTAAATACATTCATCGGATGGGCATTAGCGCCAAATAATCTCCCATCGCACAAGAAAGTAGCACATCCAAGCATGTCACCTTCACGGTCACCATTTGACCTCAGGTCAACGAAGACTTTAATATTACACCCTATGGGAATATCACGGGGTACCGAATAACATTTTCCTGAATACATTTATCGGATGGAAACTAGCGCCGAATAATCGCCCACCGAGCAAGGAAGCAGCACATCCGAGCATGTGACCTGCAAGGTCAGCGTTTGACCTCAGGTTAGGTTTGATGAAATTCAGAAAATGAAAGTGGCCAACTGGGGTACAGCATGTGGGCCAAACGAAGCATTGAATGTAGACTATCTCAGCACTGATGCATGCGCTATCAATACAAGAAGCAGCACACCGCGTGACCTGTCCTCTATCGATGACGCATTCCATCAGGTAGCACTAGCATCCCATTCAGCAACTCATTCAGAAACGCATTCACCAATATCCTCCGATTCGACTGAAAATTTGACACAACCTTCGCAGGCACATGCATCACCAAACGATTTTTTGCTACAACGAAACCTTTAGCCTTCAGAGGCGAAAAGGTCATCGAGGTCAAATTTGGGGTACCCCGATCAGGAAAATGTTATTCGGTACCCTGTGATTTTCCTAACCTTTGTGCTGACCTTTGTGCTGCTTCTTGTATTGATAGTGCATGCATCAGTGTTGAGATATTCTGGATTCAATGCTTCGTTTGGCCCCAGTGGACCACCTTCATTTTCTGAATTTCGTCAAACCTGACCTGAGGTCAAACGCTGACCTTGCAGGTCACATGCTCGGATGTGCTGCTTCCTTGCTCGATGGGCGATTATTCGGCGCTAATATCCATCTGATAAATGTATTCAGGAAAATGTTACTCGGTACCCCGTGATTTTCCCATAGGGTGTAATATTAAAGTCTTCGTTGACCTGAGGTCAAATGGTGACGGTGAAAATGACATACTTGGATATGCTGCTTTCTTATGCGATGGGATATTATTTTCCGGTAATGCCCAATCGATGAATGTATTTAGGAAGGAATTATTCAGTACCCCGTAGATGGCAATAGTGCACGGTTAAAACAATATTTTGTGAACATAGGTCAAACTATGAGATTGTAGGTCTTATGCTTCAATGTGCTGCATCCATGAGCCATACCCAATGTTTGGGTGTTATTTCGTGGTGCCAAGTAAAATTTTGCGGAAATTATCCGGTACACAAGAATTTGGTATATTTGTTATTTTTGTGCCTTTTTGGCGAACGGTGGTGTGAATCCGTGACCATAATGGGTGGTTTTGGTCGATGTGCTCTATGTACGTGCTATGTAGACCATCGCCTGCAAAAATCAGGTATATCCAATGTGTCACCATGATTTTATTCGGTACCCGTAAATATATACAGTACATGAGGAAAACCAACTTTGGTGACCTGAGGTCAAACTGTGACATTGAAAGTCACGTAATTGGATGTGCTGCATCTTTGATGGACAACAGACATCTAGGCGTTGGAATCATTCGGCTAAGTGAAAGACTTTGAATTTTATGCGGTACCCCGTTTTTGACCCGAATAACATTTCTTGACCTCTGGAAATCGAACTGCTCGTCCTACTGAATAATTGTTGTTTGCCTTACTTTTGTAAGCGACAAAGATCATATCCTGAAAAAAATTAACGAAATCGGAGAGTATGCGAATAGGATGCTGAATGCGAATGTGAATGCGTTGCAAATATCATGGACATCTATATCATATTGTGCCATAGTGAGAAGTTTCAGCAAATAGAACTAGTATGATACGGCAATTACATTTATCTGTTACTAGCATATCACTGCTAAAGATGTGCAAACTGCCAGAAATATTTGGTTAATCGCGTCTTCTGAAAATGCCTGACTAGCGATTTGTGCAAGCGTCAGAAGCGCAGTGATAGTGCTCCATCATGCGTAATTCCCGATAAATTGTTCGCGAAAATCATTGATATTAACAAATGATTACCTTTTGAATAAAGAAACACATTTCATCTTGCAGACATGGCACTTATGCACATCCCAGGGAAAAATAAACCTCACCAGTGTTTTCCTCTATGCGTACGCCAGTCACACGTCCCATCCGTCTGCATGCATTTTCGAGGCCCTCGTCATTAAGGGGGGGGGCTACCAATGGCTCGGTATTGTGCATGCATCCATTCATTGCTGGACATTTTGTATTCGGTGCCCTGGTGACTACATTTTGTGTGAAATAAATCAGTCCGGGTCTAGCCGTCCTGCAGTTTCCCGTGAAGAACACCACAGTTAACGGTGCCAGCGTGAGGAGGGTAGTGGGAAGGGTGTAGACATTGGCTATCCGGATCGTCCTCGTTTAGCACCTATGCCACCCTGCTAAGCATGGTGACAGTGGTCCACGGTCAGCAAGTAGCAAGCATAGTGCAGCATGCTGGCTTGCTGCTTGATTATTTAATATCCCACCTTAACACGCGCACTTGGAGAGGGGGGAAAAATCCGCCCACCCCTCCGTTTTTTTTGTACATAACTACAGATTTTACCGGTCGATATACGCGATTTTCTGCGTACCTGCTTAGAAATGACCGGCGCGTCGTTTAAGGTACGAAAAATGGAAATGGGTCGAACATTTTTCGAGTTAGGGTCCGTTAAATTCAAAATAGTTCGTAGCGCCAGACCACAAAAATCGGCGCTGATGCGCTTCCCGTATATTCGCAAAAGGGAAGCGTTCTTGGAAACACTAGCGACTTGTTTGATGTATATTGATACGCCATATAGTTTCAAGGTCATGTTAGGTCGCCGAGGTCAAGTCAGGTCAAGTTCATGACAGGTTAATGGAACCAAACTTGGTCAACTGGAATGTTGTCATAAATGCACTACTGTTTGTCATTTGTACTGTTTGTCATTGCGTTTCCATACTTTCTTCATGTACTTCACTCCTTTCTTCGCGAAGCCGATTGCGCCGAGCTGCCCGACGAAGCAGTGGGGCGGGCGGCCCGGTTCCGGTAACTGGAACAGGTAACTGACCTGATAAAGAGCTGCTATATAGGTGACCTGAGGTCAAATGTCGGGTCTAGCATCTGTATTGCATCATTAGTAATGTCCAAAACATCATTGATGCCCACTTTGGAGCATTTAAACACAATCACAGCGATCCATAACAATGACAAGCCAAGCCACGGAAAACAAGAAAATTTTGACAAATGTGACCTCATTTGACCTTGAAGATATTGACCTAAGGTCATGAATATGCACGCAATAGAGGTCACTACCGTACCCATCCACCATGCGAATTTCGTTCCTCCAGCTTTAATAGGAGCCGAGATCTTAGGGGGGGAAATCCACCCCACCCCTCGAGTGCGGGTAATTTTCAGAGGCCCTCTAGGGCGCGTGTTAAGTGCCATCAGACTCCCTGAACTTGTCGCATTTACTTTGTTTCACTTGTGGTAGGTAGCATGTATCTTCAGCACCCAAGTTTATCATCGTTTTAGTAATAGGAAACGTCTAACTTAGCATTGTATGTGCTTTGCGATCAATGAATCTCTAGCCGATGTCATGTCAGTCAGGTTTCCAAAAAAGGACCACAATCCAACATCCAGAGCATTTGTCGCTGTGTATAATATGGACACGTTTTATTATTTATTTAATCGCCATGGTACTCAGAACATAAAGACAATGCCTGCAACCATTGGCGGATTCAGGGGGCCATCAGACCATAGATCATTGAGCCTAAAAGGTGGGGCCACCACATCTTGGCCCCTCCCCTCCTACGGTCAGAGTCTTAGATTCCCCTTGCCAGGGTAATGCATTTGCGAATACTGGCCTGGGTCGTTATATAAGTTTCCCAGATTGTGGAATCGTGCCTCTCAAAATTGCCTAATGCTTAACAGTCGGGGTAACACATGTGCAGCATGGCATAGGAGGATAACAGTCGGAGGTAACACATGTGCAGCACGGCATAGGAGGATAACAGTCGGAGATAGCACATGTGCAGCACGGTATAAGAGGATAATAGTCGGAGGTAGCACATGTGGAGCATGTAGTGGCGTCGCCACGAAATTCTTCCAGGGGGGGCAAGGCTGAAAGGGGGCCTTCCTTGTGTTAGGGCCTCATATTGTTTTTTAAGCTCTTAGTTTGGTTAGAGAATGGGAAACATGATTTCGTATTGATGTCTTGTTAGTCTTGGCATGGTGCATCATTCACACATAACGAAATAGCAATAATCATTTTTCGCTTAGAACTGAGCCATACCAGGGTGTATATGCATATATATATATATATATATATATATATATATATATATATACACCAGGTATATATCTGGATAAAAACCTAAGTGCCAAAACAAACCAATGTCTTAACATGCGCACTGGAGGGCGGAGGCGAAATCCTCTCACCCATCTGGTTTTCGTACATAAGTCCAGATTTTACCGGTCGATATACGCCATTGTTTGCGTACCTGCTTAGAAGTGTCCGGCGCGTCGCTTAAACCAAAAAAAACGGAAATCGGCAAAAATTCGAGTTAGGGGCCATTAAAGTCAAAACTTTTCGTAGCGCCAGACCACAAAAATCGGCGCTGACGCGCTTCCCGTATATTGGCAAAAGGGAAGTGTTCTTGGCAACACTAACGACTTATTTGATGTATATTGTTATGCTATATAGTTTCAAGATCATGTTAGGTCACCGAGGTCAAGTCAGGTCAAGTTCATGACAGGTTAATGGAACCAAACTTAGTCAACTGGAATGTTGTCATAAATGCAAATGACTGTCATGCGATTGATGTCGCTTTGCATGTTACTCCCTACACATTCTGAAAACTACTGTTTGTCAGTGTGTACCTAAGCGTTCCCATACTTTATTCATGTACTTCACTCCTTTCTTCGCGAAGCCGATTGCGCCGAGCTGCCCGACGGAGCAGTCGGGCGGGTGCTCGGTTCCGGTAACTGGAACAGGTAACTAACCTGATAAAGTACTGCTATATTGGTGACCTGAGGTCAAATTCCGGGTCTAGCATCTGTGTTGCATCATTAGTAATGTTCAAAACATCATTGATGCCCATTTTAGAGCATTTAAACACAATCACAGTGATCCATAGCAATGACAAGCCAAGCCACGGAAAACAAGAACATGTTGACATATTTGACCTTGTAGATATTGACCTAAGGTCATGAAATTTGCACACAATAGAGTTCACTACCGTACCCATCCACTCTGCGAATTTCGTTACTCCAGCTTCAATAGGAGCCGAGATCTTAGGGGGGCAGTGTCCGCCCCCCCCCCACCCTCCAGTGCCTGGCGGTGGATGGGCTGACACAGTGCCTGGCGGTGGGTGGGCTGATACAGTGCCTGGCGGTGGGTGGGCTGACACAGTGCCTGGCGGTGGATGGGCTGACACAGTGCCTGGCGGTGGGTGGGCTGACACAGTGCCTGGCGGTGGGTGGGCTGACACAGTGCCTGGCGGTGGATGGGCTGACACAGTGCCTGGCGGTGGGTGGGCTGACACAGTGCCTGGCGGTGGATGGGCTGACACAGTGCCTGGCGGTGGGTGGGCTGATACAGTGCCTGGCGGTGGGTGGGCTGACACAGTGCCTGGCGGTGGATGGGCTGATACAGTGCCTGGCGGTGGGTGGGCTGACACAGTGCCTGGCGGTGGATGGGCTGATACAGTGCCTGGCGGTGGATGGGCTGACACAGTGCCTGGCGGTGGGTGGGCTGATACAGTGCCTGGCGGTGGATGGGCTGACACAGTGCCTGGCGGTGGGTGGGCTGACACAGTGCTTGGCGGTGGATGGGCTGACACAGTGCCTGGCGGTGGGTGCGCTGACACAGTGCCTGGCGGTGGGTGGGCTGACACTGGAGGCGACAGCTGGGTCACAGGTCTGCCACACAGTGACATTGTGACATTGTGACATTGTGGCATTATTGTGACATTGTAGGCGCTGGACGGTGGTTTGTTTAGCTTTGCAGTGGCAATGTAGGAGTTTGCTTAGCTTCACAGTGAGTGTTGCTGTTTGTGTCGCTGTTTGTTTGGCTACACAGTGAGTGTTGCTGTTTGTGTCGCTGTTTGTTTGGCTACACAGTGACATTGTTGCTGTTTGTGTCGCTGTTTGTTTGGCTATACACTATCGGTGTGTGTTTGGCTACACAGTGACAGTGTAGGCGTTTGACGGTGGTTTGTCTGGTTATATAGTGGCGGTGTGGGTATTTGCTTGGATACACAGTGGCAATGCAGACGTTTGCCGGTGGCTTGCTTTGTTATACAGTGGCGGTGACGGTGTTTGACAGTAGTTTTGTTGCAGGACGGACGGGCATACCACCCCCGAGGACCAGCTGGCAAGCGAACATCCATCATAGCCCGTCTTCAGTGTGAGTATTGTGTTCAGTTGAACTAGACGGAGCTGGACAACGAGGCTGCCCGCCAGCTGCCCGCTGCGGCCCTCCAGCTGCCTATACCAGAGCCAGCTGCTTGAGCCTGAACCAGTCACCTTCATCGGAGACGGTTGCACCAGAACCTCAATCACAGCGATCTGCTTGCATGTGAGCGAAACCAGGGCCAGCAGCCTACGTCGGGCATGCCATGCGTCAAAGACTGCATGTCCGGAACAGCAGTGGCGGCTGACGGCGCCAGGTCGCTACACCGCACCAGCTCGACGCAGCACGACCGGCTGTAAGGAACACCACCAGCTCCATACCTCATATCTAGCCGTCTACGTCAGGACCAGCTGTCTACGGTAGGACGACTGTCTACGTCAGGACCAGCTGTCTACACCGGGGTCCTCTGTCGGCGCCTGGATCAGCTATCTACGCGAGGATCGGCTGTTTACACTGGGGTCAGCTTCCCATATCAGTGCCAGTTGAAGTTTCAGGCAGTGACGTCATGCTCTCGCCAAAGATGCAGCGGAGTGTGCGCATCAACGACAGTCAGCTGTTAATGCTGGCCGAGAAGGCTCGGTATGGACAGCACATGTTCGGCAGTCTGTACAAACGTACATCGGACAACTCCAAATGGCAGCTGCGCTGGTTCAGCCTGTACCAGGTGGGTTCAATGCTTTATCGGTTTCCGTTGGGTGATATGGTCTCTGTTGGCAGCTCTCTGAAACCGACAGGCCCGATTAGCCCAACACTCAATGTGCGTGACGTCCATACCACGGTTTTCATTACTCCGCCTGAAATCCCCTTCTGAACTGCTTTATTTTTAACAGAAAGCATCGTTGATACATTTTTAGTCCGTGATACCGTTGTGTTCGTCTGTCATATGCACCTACCTTAACCCTTTGACTGTCACAGCCGGTCTGTCGAATTTCGTCTGTACTGCCGCAAGTGTGTAACGAGTCCCCGGCGGGCTGCCCATTGCCATATCTCGAAAGAGTGATCACCTGTCAGACCTCCCCTCCGGTCTGACACCTGATCCCCTCGCGCCGGCTCGGTGGTCGGAGGGTGCCACGTTCCGTGGCGTGGTGGCGGTGGGTAGGACCAGGGTGCCTGCAGGTATGGCATTGACCAGCACGGCGCTAAGCGATCGAGCCCAGAACGGAGCTGCAAATTTCGGGAACTGTTGCATATTGAAGCGAAATGCTTATTTTGAAAGCCTGATTCCCATGTAAATGATTTGCTAGGTGCCGTAGCTGAGGGTGGGGTATGTACAGATTCGACTCACCTAGCTTTCCACGGTATCTGAAAACAGTTCTCGGAAAACGTGCTGAATGTACGGCGGCATTGTAATATGTTGAAATAGTAATGACCTGCACGCCATATCACTGCGACGACCCCAACGGATATTGTAAGCATTGAAATATGCTCGGTTGGGGTCGTGTGTCTTCTCGCGACTCCAGTCGAGACATTTTCAAGGCTCACCACAATATATGTCGGAACAGGCGTGCCGGCCATTACCATTCCAACGTATCTGAATATACTCTTAGTTATGACATAAAACTCACATCAACGCTCAAAACATTCGCTCAATTTAAGGCCTATATATCGACCCGACACACAAATTGGACAATCATCTTTGTAGTTATGCATCGTACCGCTGTAACTATGTGGGTACAAGAAGATTACGCAATGCGGACGACAGTTAGGGGGCAGTTATCGGCTCGTCGTTCAATGCCTTTAGAACATTCGTTTTTCTCACACACGGACTGGTAACCATGACGAGATTGTCTACTCCGCGTAATGCCACAATATATGTTGGAATATAATGTTCTAGGGCGAATTCTCTTTGTGATCTTTGGGACTAAAATTGAGGTAGGGCTGAGGAAAAGAAAGTTCAAATTTGCTGATGACATCAAATTGGTAGGAGTGGCTAACAGTAGTCAGCAATCTAGTAATATTCAACTGGACTTGGAGGACCTAAAAAGTAGGCTGATCAATGGCAGATGTCTTCCAGCTATGAAAAAAAATATAAGGTTATGCATCTTGAGTTTGGATGTGAAATTTTCACAAATACAATGGGAGGTAGGAAATTGGATGTTATTGAAGAGGAAAGAGATTTAGTTGCGTTAGTTTCAAATGATCTTAAAGCAGACAACTAATGTGTCTCAGCTAGTAGTAGGGCAATCAGAATGCTGGGAATCATTAATAGGAGTGTGAGGTATAAGAGCAAAGAAGTGATGAAAATGCTGTACTTGGCCTATGTGCGACCCCACTTAGAATATTTCTGTACAGGCATTCTGTAATAATTATGTACAGGCATGGAGCACCTACTTAGAAAAAGATATAGATATGCTAAAAAGAGTGCAGCGCAAAGCCATTAGACTCATCAGTGGACTAGGTAACTTATAATGTGGGGAAAGACTTATGGCATTAAATATGTACTCACTCAAGTGTAGGAGATTAAGGGGTGATATGATTGAAATGTATCAAATTATTAAAGGGCTAGATCAGGTCAATCTGAATGATGCCCTTCTATTTAGACTATCACATAGGGGTCATCAATTCAGGTTAGACAAATCAAGGTGTAGGACAGCTAAGCAACAACAGGTCTTCAGTCAAAGGGCTGCATTTGAGTTCTAAGGGGTGGTGGATGGTGTGATATCTAGGCTAAGTGGGTGTGCACTGTACGGGCCCCTTCAGGCGGGCGTGGATGGAGTCTGAAAATTATTGGTAGGGCACTCCAGTCAAGGTTGTTACATGAGAACAAGTGAATAGGGCTGGATAGGTAAGGTAGAAAGACATTGATGAGTGTGAGGAATATTGATCCCTGTGTTATTGTTGGAACTAGGACCCTTATGTTTTTGATCATGCTAATAAATTGAGTATTATGCTAGCTGTATAGGGTATATTATACTACTAGTGTTATATTATACTATATAGGGTGTACCTACCAGTGGATTCAGCACCTTCCTTCGGGATGTGATACTGATGAGATTGGCTATGGTAGCACAATGGGGCATGATTGTAGGAGTTTGGAATGGTTGAGTCGGTTATGCAATATCAGGTGAATGGTGCTAGATAGGCTGGGATATATAATTATATTGGAACTTGAGGTAATGGATTGATTGGGGTGTGAGCATGTACTTTTCTGGTAACTTTTCTAGATAGGCTTGACCCGGATGGGCCTCTGTGGCCCTTTTGAAGCCTTAACACTTTATGAACTTTATTAACTTTATGCCTTGAAACATAGGCATACGGCAGCATGATCAGTGACTGATTCCGGGAATTAGACTGACAGCATACATATATGTACATTATAATAGACATATCGCATTCCACACTCGATCTACATTTAGTTCACTTCCTAGCCCACAAATTGCGCACCGTCGCCGAGCTGCCCACTGACAAGTTGATAAGGTGATGTCAATCTTATGCTGCAAGTATATATGTAGATATATATATATATATATATATATATATATATATATATATATATATATATATATATATAATATATATATATATATATATATATGCATATATATATATATATATATACATATATATATATATATATATATATATATATATATATATATATATATATATATATATATATATATATATATATATATATATATATATATATATATATATATACATGTATATATATATATATACATATATGTGTATATATATATATATATATATATATATATATATATATATATATATATATATATATATATATATATATATATATATATATATATCTTCGTGTAGTTTGGAAGCAGATTGTTTAACATGCATTGCTGGTTAAAGGTCACTGCGGCTTTGCTGTTTATTAGTTTCTTTGATATGGCCTCGATTATTCTTATTATGGTTTTGTGTTCGCATTGGTGTTGACTCAAAATGGTGCCAAAGCTCATAATCTGAGTAAAGATATCTGGCTTAAAGAACGCATAGTTTATTTCCTCCATGTCGACGTTTCGTCATTTCACATGACATCATCAGGAACAAGCGCAGATTGTTAACGAAATCACACAGGTAATACGTTTAAGTTACACTGATGATAGTGAAAGTGCAAGAGTCGAAGTCGCGTACATATAGAAATCGAATGCGAGTGTCGTCTAGTATGCGTAAGCGTTCACTCGCAATAATTAGGTTACCACAGTACATATCGGTCAGTTCATTTTCCAACACACTGGGAAATGAGCGTGCGAAGCATATTGGGTGACATCACACAGCAGAAAAATAACCACAATGTTGGTCGCTATTCACAAGGCCACGCCAAAAACGCTCCCTATTTTGGCTTTAGGGTCACAATCGATCACCTTGGCCCTAGGGGTGATCCGTCATACAGCGACAGAGTACCTCGCGCATTGACCTGCCGGTTTATAGCCGGATCTCTTTCGCGTATGCATATGGCCTCTAGTATGTGAAGGCGTCTTGGCTCGTGTGATCTGGCGATGATAGTGGTATTGTCAACCATTTGTTGTCTCGTGAGGCGTATGTCGTGGTGCGTGTTCGTATGCGTTTGTGGGTCACCCCTCTGCAAGTGCATGGTGATACGCCTGCTGAGTGAAGTTGTTGTCATTCCAATGTAATTGCTATCTGAACGGAGCGCACAGTCTCCAATTGTGCATTTGTATTGATATATTACATTGGACTATTTCAGCGGTGATTTGTGACAAGATGGGTTGTTTTGCATAACGAGTGAACGAGTGGTGGGGTTCTTATAGAAAATGACTAGTTTTAGTTCATCGTCAGGGACAATGGCTTACCGTGACTCTTCACAATGCTTCGAGGCACCTTTTCATCGGTCACGTAAGCAGGGGACATACTATTTTTTTTAGAACAGCTTGTATATGGTGCCCTGTGTTGGGGGACGGGACTGGGCTGTGATGTACTTAGTGACGGCGTCTCTGATATGGTTGTCGATTGTAAGCACCGGATAGTTGTTGTTGACGAGCATTTGTTTTGCTATGCGTAGTTCTTTGTTCGCTAGTTGCCAGGTACTACAGGGTCTAATCGCCCTATCCACATACGCGCTGATAACGCTGTCTTTATATCTATCAGGGCAGTGGCTTTTACTGTTAAGGCAACGTCCGACGTCTGTGGGCTTACAATGGACACTAGTTGCAAATAATCCACTACTACCGTCGATGGACACATCCAAACAACTTATCTTGTCTTCGATGCTCAACTCCATAGTGAAATTTAGACCCCAAACGTCTTCTAGCCTTGACTTGGGCTTTGACATAAGCTGTATGTCCCGCACAGCTAACAAAATATCATCAACATATCGACCATATAGTGCGAGGCTCTCTACGCCAGGTGCCTGCAGCACTACCTGCATAATAAGAAGATTCCATAATATGAAGAATCGAAGCCATAACAAAGAAACTAATAAACAGCAAAGCCGCAGTGAATGTCAACCAGCAATATATATATATATATATATATATATATATATATATATATATATATATATATATATATATATATATATATATATATATATATATAGCACGCGCTACCCGCACGCTACGCTCGCATGGTACGGCGCACGCGACCGCCGACCACAAAAGCACGCAGTTCCCTATGGGGCGCGTGTTTCCACAAAGTTTCACATTCGTGCGACCTGTGGTATATGATGTGGCCCTGGCTAACTGATCTCGACATGACCCCAGTTGACGGCACGTGGCACGTGCCCACGTGACACGCGCAACCCGAAACCACCGCCATAGTCTGTCCCCCGTACCGGCGCATCACGTGTGAAAATTTGAGCGAAATCCGCCCACCGTTTTGGCCCAGCATGCGTCGAAGCGGCACATACACACACAGACAAACACAGACAAACATTTCTCGACAACTTTAGAAAACCGACCGCCATGTATTAAATCTCCGATAGAGATTTCTCGTGACATAGTCACTCTAAATCGCATCTACGATTTTGAATAAGCACAACAGGACCCTAAGAACACAACGGAAGGCCGCAAATGCTTGGGACCTACAAAGCCCACCCAGTCCCGCAAAAAAGTGTCCGGGCATTAAAACCTGCGTTGCAGCTCTAAATAAACACACCTCTAAGAAAACATAACAGAGGCCCTCAAAGCAAACCGGAGCCATGAGACCGAATGGATACCTTAAACTCCGGCTGGGTCCCTCAAAAAGCCACATGGTCCTGAAAAATGAACAAAAAGACCGGGCACTAAATAAACACATCGGGGTCTTCGAAAACGCGGCGGTTCCTAAAAAATACCGTTGGTGCACAACAAAAAAGCAACAAAACTGAAAATGTCGGGTATCAAAAAAGTGTTCTGCCCCTAATAAAAATTGGCTGGAGCGCTAAAACAGATCCGTAGATGAAGAAAAACGCAAAGGTTCCGAAAAAAATATCGCCTAGCTAGGGCCTCGGATCGGTGCCAATCTGGGAGCGTATTAACCAAAGAGAGAAGGTGCATCAAGACTCAGCGTGTATCCTGATTTATTCACCACCAGAAACCACCAAACATGGCACAACACTATCATGTGGCAGCAATTAGCAAAACGTAGAAGGCCTAGTAGAAGCCGGAAAATCACACGAAGTTTTGCGGATGCGCCGAATGCGCATTCGCGTATTCTTCGTGCACGTGCATGGACGTTGTCGTTTCGGCGACCAGGCGTTATGAGCTGGAAGGTGTGAAAGTTGAAAAATTGTAATTTTTAATTGTACAGTTTTTTTATTTGCACAGGTGTAATTTCAGCCGTGTGAGGTCACTTATCAAAGGATACCAAAGGAAAAACCTCGAACTAGATGGGGAGTTGGGTAGAAATTCGGTGACTCAGAAACGATGGTGGTAAATTGCGCCCCCTTTCAAATGACAATTAAATTGGTCCCTTATTTGCTGTATTTAAGAAATAATAAAATGATCCTTTTGAAACATAGTGCTCGAAATCTTGGGACTTTTTAAACAATGGTGTTAGGTGGGCCCAGTTTAAATCCGTTTGCTCCACTCCTCCCTAGCGCCAACCCAAGGTAAGCCACTGACTTACATTAACCTTTCCAATGTTTTCTTGTTGACGATGACACAGTTCGATGCAATGACAACCAGGGGCGGATAAAGGGTGTAACACTGGTGGCAGGTTCCTCCACCATCCCCATAGAAGGTGGTGTCCCTCCGGCAGGGAAAAGCCGCCCCTCTGAGAAGGTTCGAGTGCATCCCCTCGGATGTTTTGGCCAGAGTCGCCCCCCCCCCTGAGAGAAAAAGGCGCCCCTTGGAAGGAAAAGGCGCCCCTTCGGGAAGCCCGTGTGCACTCCCGCCTCAATTTTTTCTTTCTCCATGTACTTTAGCAGTGGCGCCACCCCAAAGGAATGGCACCCCTCCAAACAAATGCCCCAATGGCAATTCCTAGATCCACCACTGATTACAACATTGTTCTCTCGCGTTTATGAACTCCGGCTGATTATAAAATTGTGCGCATTCACGTGTGACTTCTCTTGCAAATTTGACAACTTCCGTTCAATCATTAAGAGAAAAGCTGGCAAATTGAAGAAGAAAAAAATTCCGGAACAGAAACGTGGCAGTGTAAATTATAAACCAGCGATGAGAGCGCCGTCCGAGCAGGTCATGACAGATTTATCGGAGGAGCTCCTAGTCATATAGATTTGAGTGTCTGTTATCACAACGGCTGCGAACAAAAGAAAAGAAGATTTGATGCTCCTATTCTATTACACTGAACCATTGTACACACACCGGATCTTCAACACCTTCGAAATTATTTCGATATCTCAACATTCTGATACTGTATGGCAAGCCACGCCGAATGTGACATCCACATAATGCAAATTGAATTCATAGCGTCGAAAAGCGAGGACTTTGAAGAATTTAAACTAACCTTTGACCTTGAAGCTTGACCTGACATGTCCCGGGTTGAAATGTTTGGAAGCCTTGGGAGAACATGACGAAACGCGGGGCGACCGAAAAAATGAGTTCGACCTTTGACTTCGAAAATTAATTTGATTTCTGAAGAGTTTGCTAGAATACCTGACGGCACGTCGAATGACACCCACTTGATGCAAATTGAACCCATAGGGACGAATCGCGAGGACTTCATAAACTAAAAATAGCCTTTGACATTGAGGTTTGACCTTGACATATCCCGGTTTCAAAATGTTACTCGAGGGTTCACAATGGGATATCGCTTGACAGTGGATCTGGATAGGCTTGGGCGAAAAAAAATGCGAACCAACCGAAAAAATCAGCTTAAATTTTGACCCGTCGAGATTATTCAGAATTATCAACTTTCTGATACCGCACAACAAGCAATGTCGAATGGCATCCATTTTCTCCAAATTGAAACCATAGCAACGAAACGCGAGGCCATGGAGGAATTCAATCAAACCTTTGACCTTGACATGCCCCGGTTTGAAATGTTACTCGAGTGTTCACCACTGGCTATCGCTTGATACCAGAGTTGGATAGGTTTGAGCGAAAATGGAAAAAAAAACTTGAGGCGACCGAAGGATCAGCTTGGCCTTTCCTTTGAAAAATAATTTGATTGCTTAGCTTTATGATACGGCATAACAAGCCACGTCGAATGACGCTCATTTCATGGAAATTTAAGCGATAGAAACCGAACCTTGTGTTCTTTCGATATCGCTTCAATATCGCCATCTACTCAAGCTAGCCTTTGATCTTGAAGTTTGACCTTGACATGTACTGGTTTCAAATGTTACACGATGGTTCACCACAGGCTATCGCTTGATACCAGATTTGGGCAGGCTTGGGTGAAAACGAGAAAAAAAATTTGAAGGCAGCCGAATAAACCTGTTTTGGTTGGACCTTGACCGTTAAGGTGGTCATGTGAGACATATGTAGTCGCTTCCAGTGGGTTCAGTGCAAGTGGAAGCGTTTATGGTAATTGATTCGAACGATCATAAACCCGTCGTTGAATGCCAATGTCAATACAAATACGACTCTAGCGAACTCGTCGCTGAATACGAGTGCGAATACGACGTTAACTTGACGCACGTGCTTACGGCTGCCGATGACTCCCTCGATGGTCTTGAAGATACCCAAGAACACCCAGTCACCTTTGTTCAAGATATATCGATATATTCGCAGGGAATACAACCTAAGAGGTATAAAGCCTTGCGATAATTCACATTTGTTGCCTCGCAGAGCGCAATTTTTCACTGAAGTGAAAACCCAAGATGATCAAGGTTCATGTTATTCAAGAATGGCCTGGAAGCAGAAATTCATAATGTTTGCTGATTACTACTCGGAGATTTTGTGACAATAGATTGCCTGTGAAGCCCGTTGATTGGCTAGATCGGCTTCTAGTATTTTTGACGATTCTCTTGCATAGATGTTTTCACTTTATAAAAGATGAAGTATAATTTTGCGGCGATTATGGTCAGATAGCTGAGGATTGGGGGAACACGAAATAAATTAAGGGCGACATATCGCCACTTTTCAGAAATTGGGGAACATGTCCCCCCGAGCCCCCCCCTCCCAGTGGCTACACCCATGCTCTCCAGCACCGGGATGGGTGGTGATGAATGATAACTCCATAGAGCTCCCTGATCGGAAAGATTCGTGGTGCGGTGGACATCAACAATTGAGGGAGCTCATCCAAAAGCACATAAAGCGACATCGCTGGTCAGCTCCACCAGAGAGCTGCTGGTGCGGGTGCTTCTACGCTTAGTAGACCTGTGGTGGGAGCTGTGACGTTGTAGGCTGCTACTATGCTGCGTACCAAACACTTAACTCCCGCTGTAGTGTAACCAACTCAAAGAGGCACAAGGCGCGCTTCTCGTTTCTCACCACTGACGCGTGCATAGGAAATAAAGGGGCGTTGTATAAATCATGAGTCAAATTGTCAGAGCCGAAGAAAAACAACATGGTTACCGGTGGGATCGAAAGCTGGGCGAATGCCAGTGGAGAAAGGTCTTCTTCAGGTGAATTGGTGTGGCGTGGCTTGGCATGACCATAATGCCCGTTAGCAGCTGACAAGCTAACGGCTAACAAGGCACTGCCGCAGTTGTATAGTCAAATTTGAGCTGAACATGTAGAACTATACTGAAGTAGTTGCGCTTTTCCGAACGGCATGCTTTTTTGCCAATTGGGTTCCGGCACTTAGCAATTTACTTACCCCAGATATCAGTTATCGGATGTCAGCATCATTGTTGCTAGGTTACCCCAGTTATCAGTTATCGGATGTCAGCATCATTGATGCCAGGTTACCCCAGTTATCAGTTATCGGATGTCAGCATCATTGATGCCAGGTTACCCCAGTTATCAGCTATCGGATGTCAACATCATTGATGCCAGGTTACCCCAGTTGTCAGTTATCGGATGTCAGCATCATTGTTGCCAGGTTACCCCAGTTGTCAGTTATCGGATGTCAGCATCATTGATGCCAGGTTACCCCAGTTATCAGTTATCGGATGTCAACATCATTGTTGCCAGGTTACCCCAGTTATCAGTTATCGGATGTCAGCATCATTGTTGCCAGGTTACCCCAGTTAACTTTCTCAGTACTGCTATCGTTCATCAATATCGCCAGTACCAGCCAACCAGATTGCGAATTATTCACACTCCGACAACAACAACAACAACAACAGTACGTAAACAGACGTCCAGCAGAGTCGGCCATATTGATGGTACGGATCGAATATCACTCGAGACTCCTTGTTGTTCAGGAACAGGGTGAGCTGTTCGGTCTTCCCGTGAGATATTTATGCACATTGAAAAATGCATGAGGTAAGAATAGATGTGAGATACCTGTGAGAAACTTGGCTTCCAGGTCCTTTTTGCCATCTGTCTCTTGTGCGTCGATTATTGTATAAACGTCGGTCAGCAGATCACTTTGTTCGGCTGGACGGCTCCACCATTCTAATGCTGAGTCGTCGTGTGCCCCGGTATCGATACCAGGTGAACTAGTGATAAATCAAATCAGAGACGTTAATTATTGGTGATTGTAACCACAAATGTACATTACTTTGCCCTAGCAAAATTGTTCAGTGTCAAATACCCTTGGATTGTGTCTCTGGAATGAACAGTTCCTTCAAGGAGACTGTCCCAGTCGTAGGCAATTTTCCAAAAACAGACTCCAAAGGGAACTTGACACTGGAACACAAAAAGGGCAGTGTAGTACTGCTTATTTCATTTCATTCTTAACCTGGTCTACAGGAACAATGGCTTGGATAGAGGATTGTGTGTATCTGTAATGTCCATGCTTGAAACGAAGTAAAGATAGCTCGGGGAGTATTTGTATATTCCAGCCCACCAGAGACACATCGGCCGGACTGTGAACTTCCCAAGTTGATGTGGAAAAAAACATTTTAATAGAGTAATTTTGTGGAAAATGCACCGAGCACTACCACCCAGCACTTCTACTCGCAGGTACAACCAAGGGTGGACGTATCGGATTGGAGCGGAAAACCTTCCGAGATTTCAGACGAGTGCCAGAAACATTTGAAATGCTACCTGTTCATGCAGTGCGATCCGCGGCTCCAAGTGGAAGTCGACAGAGGTGCATTCAATGGGTGACCCTGCTCTTTAGCGGAGGAACATACCTTTACCCATGTTAAGTACCCGGCTTTAGGTTGAGAATTGTCCGACGACACATGCATTTTGCACCCCGCAGTTCCTATGTTTACCAAGATATTTCGAATTTTGTTTTTACATAGGATGCAGTTGTCAATTTTGAACAAAGTCACAAAATGTATTGCAATATTCCCGCCCATTTATGAAATATCGTCGAAATCCACGAGGGGTTAGCGGATTTTGCCCCCCCCCCCCCTCAGGTGTGCATGTCACTTAACAATTATAGAAACCACCTTACGGCATTCACTAGATTATCGCGAAGCAGCTATTGTGACTGGCACTGCCATGACGTCACACTTATACAATGAGGACACCTTACTTACGAACTACACTGCAGGTCATTACGTGTACCATGTACCCAGTGAGAGTCGCAACGAGGAGTGCTGTTTTAAGTTTCCTTGTGTGGACAATCGCCACTTTTTAGTACGGCTTAGCACCCTATGGAGTTCGCTCCTCGTTGTTTGGAGCCTCGTAGCTAACTAACCCACACATCGGCTTCGGATTAATGCAATTAAATTTAGCCCATGGCCAGGGCTACCAGAACGAATTAGGGATGCAATGAAACTGATGTTATTTGCGTGATCCTTGATGATTATGGGATGCGAGCATGCCAAGGATAATGCATGTTCCTCATGCAGCAGCTGCGGTCTCATGTGATAAAGCTCACCCTAGTATAGCACGACGAAGCGAAGCAGAATTGCAATCTGGGGTATGGCCAGTTCACTGTTTCATCAGAATATCGATATTCCAAAGCAATCCAAAGCAACAATCAATCACAAGACATGCCCTCAGCGACTACATATCGACCAATCACACCACACACCCTCAGAGGCTACATACCGACCAATCACACCACACACCCTCAGAGGTCGCATACCGACCAATCACAGAACACACCATCAGCGGCTACATACCGACCAATCACACCACACACCCTCAGAGGCTATATACCGACCAATCACACCACACATCCTCAGAGGTCAGAGGTTACATACCGACCAATCACACCACACACCCTCAGCAGCCACATGCCGACCAATCACACCACACACCCTCAGAGGTTACATATCGACCAATCACACCACACACTCTCAGAGGCTACATACCGACCAATCACACCACACACCCTCAGCGGCCACATACCGACCAATCACACCACACACCCTCAGCGGTTACATACCGACCAATCACACCACACACCCTCAACGGCTACATACCGACCAATCACACCACACACCCTCAGCGGTTACATACCGACCAATCACACCACACGCCCTCAACGGCTACATACCGACCAATCACACCACACACCCTCAAAGGTTATATACCGACCAATCACACCACACACCCTCAGAGGTTACATATCGACCAATCACACCACACACTCTCAGAGGCTACATACCGACCAATCACACCACACACCCTCAGCGGCCACATACCGACCAATCACACCACACACCCTCAGCGGTTACATACCGACCAATCACACCACACACCCTCAACGGCTACATACCGACCAATCACACCACACACCCTCAGCGGTTACATACCGACCAATCACACCACACGCCCTCAACGGCTACATACCGACCAATCACACCACACACCCTCAAAGGTTATATACCGACCAATCACACCACACGCCCTCAACGGTTACATACCGACCAATCACACCACATACCCTCAGAGGTTAAATACCGACCAATCACACCACACACCCTCAGCGGTTACACTATACCGACCAATCACACCACACACCCTCAACGGCTACATACCGACCAATCACACTACACACCCTCAGCGGTTACATACCGACCAATCACACCACACACCCTCAGAGGTTATGTGCCGACCAATTACACCATACACTTTCAACGGTTACATACCGACCAATTACACCACACACCCTCAACGGCTACATACCGACCAATCACACTACACGCCCTCAGTGGTTCCGTGTCGACCAATCACACCACATACCCACAGAGGCTACATACCGACCAATCACACCACACACCATCAACGGCTACATACCGACCAATCACACCACACACCCTCAACAGTTACATACCGACCAATCACACCACACACCCTCAGAGGTTACATACCGACCAATTACACCACACACTGTTAGCCACCATGCCACACACAGTTTGGTGAAACGTAAGCATATATTGAACGATAAAATATGTTCGACAGGTGACAAAGTGATATGATTGGGGAATGTCGTATTACATACATCGCAGCTGCAATGTATTTGCAATATCCTGTCAGTGACACCAAGTTGGTTCACAACAATTCATTCTGCGTGCATTTGGCAAACCAGACCTTCTTTCAATCTGCATTGAAGATGCTAATTTTTTATACCAGCTTGTTGATAAACTTCCATTTACAGAAAAACATAAAGTTATTAAAATAAGGTGAGAACCTCAGACAACTGAATCCTAATCATGCGTGTCCTTCCAGACCAGCATTTCACCTTCTGTAGATGATTGCTCTGTACCAGGTGTTGCAAAATTAGTCGGCTGTAGTGTGACTGGTGTTTTCCATCAGCTTGGTGCCCAGCTTTTCCCGCAGCCTCGTCACCGTCCGACCGCATGGCACGAGCGGTGCCCGACAGTGCTCCTATGCGGCGCAGAATCTGCTGTTCTACTACGAGACGGAGACGAGCAGTCGGCCCTCCGGGGTGATCCTTCTCGAGGGCTGCTACTGTGAACGCCTCATCGCCGCCACCGCTAAGCCCAAGGAGTCGGAGCCAAAGGTCAGTGGCCGGCCGCCAGCTCTTGGAACGCTCCGACAGGCGCACCGACTGGCGCACAAACTGACGCACAACCCCCCGCTCGATCACATTAATCGTCTGTCAGCCAACTTGAATGGGTAGTTTGGCGTTGGGTAATAACACTTCCTCCCACAACACAATTCGTCTTACAGAGATGCGGACTTCGGTTCACCACCGACACTGACCCCATCGGCCTGCGGTTTGGTTCACCACCGACACTGACCCAATCGGCCTGCGGTTTGGTTCACCACCCACACTGACCCAATCGGCCTGCGGTTTGGTTCACCACCGACACTGACCCCATCGTCTCGTGGTTTAGTTCACCACCGACACTGACCCCATCGGCCTGCGGTTTAGTTCACCACCCACACTGACCCCATCGGCCTGCGGTTTGGTTCACCACCCACACTGACCCCATCGGCCTGCGGTTTAGTTCACCACCGACACTGACCCAATCGGCCTGCGGTTTGGTTCACCACCCACACTGACCCAATCGGCCTGCGGTTTGGTTCACCACCCACACTGACCCCATCGGTCTGCGGTTTGGTTCACCACCGACACTGACCCAATCGGCCTGCGGTTTGGTTCACCACCCACACTGACCCCATCGGCCTGCGGTTTGGTTCACCACCCACACTGACCCAATCGGCCTGCGGTTTGGTTCACCACCCACACTGACCCAATCGGCCTGCGGTTTGGTTCACCACCCACACTGACCCCATCGGTCTGCGGTTTGGTTCACCACCCACACTGACCCCATCGGCCTGCGGTTTGGTTCACCACCCACACTGACCCCATCGGCCTGCGGTTTGGTTCACCACCGACACTGACCCCATCGTCTCGTGGTTCGGTTCACCACCCACACTGACCCCATCGGCCTGCGGTTTGGTTCACCACCCACACTGACCCCATCGGCCTGCGGTTTGGTTCACCACCCACACTGACCCCATCGGCCTGCGGTTTGGTTCACCACCCACACTGACCCCATCGGCCTGCGGTTTGGTTCACCACCGACACTGACCCAATCGGCCTGCGGTTTGGTTCACCACCCACACTGACCCCATCGGCCTGCGGTTTGGTTCACCACCCACACTGACCCCATCGGTCTGCGGTTTGGTTCACCACCCACACTGACCCCATCGGCCTGCGGTTTGGTTCACCACCCACACTGACCCCATCGGCCTGCGGTTTGGTTCACCACCCACACTGACCCCATCGGTCTGCGGTTTGGTTCACCACCGACACTGACCCAATCGGCCTGCGGTTTGGTTCACCACCCACACTGACCCCATCGGCCTGCGGTTTGGTTCACCACCCACACTGACCCCATCGGCCTGCGGTTTGGTTCACCACCGACACTGACCCCATCGTCTCGTGGTTCGGTTCACCACCCACACTGACCCCATCGGCCTGCGGTTTGGTTCACCACCGACACTGACCCCATCGGCCTGCGGTTTGGTTCACCACCGACGCTGACCCCATCGTCTCGTGGTTCGGTTCACCGCCCATACTAACCCCATGGTCCCGCGGGTGCTAATGCTTAGCATGGAATCGTGTAGTAGGGGACGGGGCCTCATTTCTTTCGCAGATGGCAGGCGGAAGAAATAGGGCTTGGCGCCAAGTTATCTGTTAAACTGTGCACATTATCATTGCTGACCCTGTACAGCAATGGTCTCCGTCATGGGACCGTTGCTTTTGCAAGCCGGTTGCCGTACCCGTGATCAGGTCGAAATCTAGCACTGAATGGATAAATATTTTATTACGGAGATTAATGCGATTGCTACGACCTTTTACCTGGCCGACCTTACATTAGAGAGTTCGCGTGATCCTGTCATGGTATACAGCAATCTTGAAGCCTTGAAGTCCTATCAAGTACTCTTGAGGTCAAGGACAGTTGGCAAATTTCAGAACAGTGATTGTGCAGCATCATTCAGTGATACGACATATACAATGATTTTGCGTGTAAAGAAAATATACGACCTTCTATATACCAGGAGGTGCTGAGTTGATATCAAAAGCAACGATAAAGGTTATATTTTATTACTCATAAATACTTATATTTGAGTAATAAAATATAACCTTTATCGTTACTTTTGATATTAACTCAGCACCTCCTGGTATATTGAAGGTCGTATATTTTCTTTGCATGCAATGTCTAAAACCCAGGAACATCTAAGAGCCATTCTTCGTTGTATTAAACAATATAAAATGATTGTCAACATTGCATAGTTCTCCAGAACCAGTGTACATAGTTAGATGTATCGATTTTTACAATCGAAGTTCAACCAATTTCGGGATATAATCCACCTCATCCTGCATTCCGTATGCTGTTCATCATAAAAGAAGGTTCACCACGTCGCGTGTTAGCTCAGATTGACGTCACAAACCAAAGTTAGTCAGAACTCCGCTGGCCTGTGCGAGTTTGGAGCGACACTCTGGCCGACGCTCAGGCGGTTAGTTGATGAATCCAACTGGGCTCAGCTGTCTGGACTCTGGACCATTGATCGGGCAGCGCCAGGAAAGTTGGCTCCAGCGCCCAGAGAGGCTAGTCCCAGCGCCAGACAGGCTTGTTCCAGTACTGGATAGGCCGGTTCCAGTACTGGACAGGCCGGTTCCAGTGTTGGATAGGCCGGTTCCGTTGGACAGGCTGGCTCAGGTGCTAGACAGGTTGGCTCCAACGTTGGCTCCAAGCTGAACGGCTTCAGCGACTGGAACGGCCAGTTCCAGTACTGAACAGGCTGGCTCCAGTGCTGAATATGCTGGCTCCAGTGCTGGACATGCTGGTTTCGGTGCTGAACAGAGGGTTTCGGTGCTGGATGGGATGGCTCCAGTGCCTGGTTACATTCGACTGTTCCACTGGTGTGAGATCGCTGGTGGAGGTGGTGCTGGGCACAGCACAATTGTGCGTGATACTAGCTTTCCTATTTTACGGTTATAATGTATAATATGTGCTCGGATTAAGCTAAGGGTAACTATGTTAAGAATAGCAAGAACACGCAGCGCTCTGCAGGAAAAATACATGCCTTAATCAGGAGACCAGATGTTCTCACCACACGAAGAAGCTTCCCATTCGACGTGAATGCACCTCGCAGGAGTGATGTCTTGAAAATGGCCTCCATTTTCGTAGGCTTCGCTAGTCTGCATTTTGGAGGACTTCTGTATAATTATAAGTGCCCAATGCACTCAAGAACATTCGAAAGGGTGCCATCAGCGGTTCGGTTTCCACGACCCTCCCGATAGGTGTCATGGCTTCTGGTCTTTCCCTCGGGATCCTCCGCCGTAGGTGCTGTGATATCTATGTGCTCGAATGAAGTCAGAAAAGTTTGTTAGCAGTTACATATTTTATCATCTGCTGTCAGTGCAGGTCATAAGAAGTCCCATGTAACTCATTTCGTGCAATCATTACACTCCTACGCCGAAATGTATAGGTGCTAAGAGAGAAATTTGTAATAAAGCGTTTTCAGCGCTTCATTATTATATTTTGGTATTCGTACTTTGTAGAAGTATCCTTGCTACCGCTCTATTCACACAAAATTAATTATAGGCGATCCATGGCAATTCAGAAAGAGGCAGTGGCGTACCATAAATGTACATGTAGACCACCCGTACGTCTACAACTTATGCATACCTAACGTCACTATATATACGAGATTCATGCAACTTACCGGATGATAAGATTAAAAAAACAAAATTTAACAGGCATGCTAAGTTGTGCAGATCTACATCACTTTCCATATGTGCAATAGCGTTACACGTTATTCCGGGAGCTTCCACGAGCCTATCTTAGGATCCGCTCCTGCTCAAACTACAACACATAGTTTGCAAAATGGCTGCACACGATACAAATGCAGAAGAGAACTCATCATACTTGTACTATTTTGCAGCTCACCATGTCCTCGATTTAGTCCCTTAAAATCGTCGCTGTGACTGAATTGTATAAAAATACCCCCCCCCCCACACACACAAAAAAAAAACAGATACCAAGTACTCTACTACACCGAGTAATAAGGCCAAAGGAAAACACTCTCCATGTTCGCAAGCTGCTTAGACGCAAATTGAGTATCTGATCTATATTTGATGTAGTACCTGTGGTTCTGTAGTTCTGTTCAGAAGTTCTAGGATCTGATATGTGATCTTCATGTACACGAAGTTTCAAAAATGGTCTCAGGTGCTTTCGAAGCCCTGCCCTAAATAAGCCTCCGTTAAAATCGAACCTTGAGATGTGGGGTTAGAATGCCAAGCACAATGTGTATGGTGTTCTTAATGTTGGCTTCATAACTCTTGATAAAAAAAATCGTGGGGGAAACTTTATCTCCCCTACAATATTACGGTTAAGGACAGAGATGGTGCAATGCTTTTTTATAACAGAGAGCAGAAGTTAATGTTTTGGTCTTCGAAAACAAAGCTTTTTGGGAGTGAGTTAGAATAATCTTGAATTATCCCGGTTTTTTCTGTTTCGAAATAAACAGTTATGTGCATGTTGGTGATGCCGAAGTGGAACAGGGGCCCCATTGACCTCACGGACACATGACTGCTCTTTTGTTTACCCAAAATCACCCAGCTATCTGATGTTGCGCCCATCGAAATTGGATGGTACAATCAGGAACTACTTGATCATGATGTTAGAATAAATTACCCAGGTGGTATTCTGATGACATGCTGACACAGAAAAGAAAGGAATAAATCTCGACGTCGAACAGGCAGGTTCTAACAAACAATTCGAACTAACGTTTGATGCACCGATCCTGTATTACGTAGATAAGATATACCACAGCAACGTAGCACAGTATACTTCCGCACACGAATGCACATTTTCGCTCATATACTGGTCATGATACACCAGGGTCAAGCATGTCGAGATGCCACTCGGCTTCTCCGTGCGCGCCGGCTGATGCAGAGGTGAAGGAAGTAACTCATGTCTCGCCGCAGTACTGCTTCTCAATCACGTACCGGAGAGAAAACCAGCGTCAGTACGATCTACGAGCCAGCTCGGAGCGCGACTGCAAAGCCTGGATAGACTCAATTCGGCAAGCCAGGCGAGTATGGGGAACAGCGAACCGGAAGTCTGAACCACTGATCCTCCAGCCGGAGGTCTGCGGCACTGATAATACAACGCTCTGTACCGCTGGCACTACAGCTGGTGGTTTTTAGCACTGATACTACAGCCGAATGTGTGTACCATTGATACTGTGATCGGAGGTCCGTTTTACAGTCCTGCCGCCGGAGATCTGTACCACTGGCATTGCAACCGGAGATCTGTACCACTAATACTACAGCCAGAGGTATGTGCCACTGCCGTTACAGCCATGGGACTGCATCACTGATGCTGCAGCCAGAGATCAGAGAGACGAGCCAGTTCGTTCCGCTCTACAGACACGGTGAGAGATCCCAGCCAGTCCATTCCGCTCTACAGACACGGTGAGAGATCCCAGCCAGTCCGTTCCGCTCTACAGACACGGTGAGAGATCCCAGCCAGTCCGCGATACATGTCGGACGCTCCCCAGACGTTCCTCTGCTGTTTTCCGGGCGGGAAGCTGGCCGCAATACTGTCTGCGTCCGTGGGGAATGTGCGCCAGCGCCCGGCGTGATGATCGCCGCCGGCGGGGAGATAGCCACTAGTGGGGAGACAGCCACTGGTGGGGAGACAGCCACTGGTGGGGAGACAGCACAGTGCCACTGGTGTCGTCTCCGGCCGGTCGATGGGCACACATGGCCGACGTCCGGACCTGTAGCACCTAGGGGCGCATTGCCATCCACTATGGAACACCGACGGCGAAGATAATGGCGCTGGTGGGCAATATAATTTACGTTGATTAAATGAACTACACCAACGTCATGAACAACGACGCGACTAGTGCGCCACTGATGCCACTACTACTGCTGTATCACCACTACCACCACCACCACCACCACCACCACCACCACCACCACCACCACCACCACCACCACCACCACCACCACCACCACCACCACCACCACCACTACTACTACTGTACCACCACTACCACCACCACCACTACTACTGCTGTGCCACCACTATCATCACCACTATTACTACTACTAACAATAATAGTAATACTAATCATACTAACAATACTCATAACACTAATACGATGCTAATAATACAAATATTAGCAATGGTGATAAGAACAGCAATACTTATAGTAGTACCTCTGCTACTACCACTGTCACTTTGATTAATAATGCTAATATGATTTTAAAAACAATAATGATAATAATATCTTATTATTATTATTAGTAGTAGTAGTAGTTGCAAAAATGTTAGTGGTATTACTATTATTGTTAGTTATATTAATCTTATCATGATTATTGTTTTCACAATTATTATTACCATTATTTGTATTTTTGTGTCATTATTCTTATTCTTATTCTTAATATTATATTCTTTATTGGAGTTATGGAAGTTGTTATTGTCGTTATGTTCTTATGACGAAAATTATAATAATAAAACAGCAATATTAGTATTCTTCACGAAACTCGCTACTTAACACCAGTTAAGGCTCAATGAGAAATTGATTGTTCAATAAGATGAGATCCTACGAAAACCACAAGATAATGTTTTCTCTGCTAGTATTTCCCCCAAAAAATGTTATTCAACATTGTCTAAGGAGCGTGTTATGTGCCGGCACTGACGGCGCCGCACTGCGTACCGCGTCAGCTATATTGTTGAACCCGCACGAGCTGACACTGCCCTGCAGCCAGCTGCAGCCGGTCCACAATCTATCTACCGACATCCCTACGCCGCCCGATTCTGCGCTTGCAACCCATGAGTGATGGCAGGGACGCAGCCACGGTGAATGCGAAGTCTTAGATTGAAGGTTTCAAGTGGCCACAGGCCAGTTGAAATAGCACTATGCAAATATTTTAGCTGAAAGCAGTGACGCCGGATAAGCTGAGGCTTAGGAGTGCCCATAAAAAGAGCTTTGAGGTAAAACAAAACAGATTGGGATGGCTAGGGACGTAAACAAGCACTTTCAGTTATTATTCCACGGAAAAGAATAGTTTTGATTGTTCTTTTGATGACAATAGATGCATTTATGGTTGCCTGCGCAATATGTTTACTGGGAACGTCCGACTTAAAAAAGTTGAGCCAACGTTTCGAAATGACACTACAAGCCAGGAAGTTGAAGACAATTGCAACCATTTGGCTAAAAAACGGCGGAAATGTAAAATAAAATGTTCTCAAGGTGAATCTGCTAGCAAAGCAGTTTTAAGCTGAAAATGGTTATGGAGTCAATGAAGATGGAGTTTTCACTTCTGACTGCGTGTTATGGAACTGATCACACCGGTTTGTCTAACTGGAGAGGGCGGGGATGTGTCTAACTGGAGAGGGCGGGGATGTGTTTAACTGGAGAGGGTGGGGATGTGTCTAACTGGAGAGGGTGGAGATGTGTCTAACTGGAGAAGGCGGGGATGTGTCTATCTGGAGAGGGCGGAGATGTGTCTAACTGGAGAGGGCGGGGATGTATCTAACTGGAGAGGGCGGATATGTGTAACTGGAGAGGGCGGGGATGTGTCTAACTGGAGAGGGCGAGGATGTGTCTAACTGGAGAGGGTGGAGATGTATCTAACTGGAGAGGGCGGGGATGTGTATAACTGGAGAGGGCGGGGATGTGTCTATCTGGAGAGGGCGGAGATGTGTCTAACTGGAGAGGGCGGGGATGTATCTAACTGGAGAGGCCGGATATGTGTCTGACTGGAGAGGGCGGATATGTGTCTAATTGGAGAGGGCGGAGATGTGTTTAACTGGAGAGGGCGGAGATGTGTCTAACTGGAAAGGACGGATATGTGTCTAACTAGAGAGGGCGGGATGTGTCTAACTGGAGAGGGCGTAGATGTGTCTAACTGGGGAGGGCGGAGATATGTCTAACTGGAGAGGGCGGGGATGTGTCTAACTGGAGAGGGCGGATATGTGTCTAACTGGGGAGGGCGGAGATGTGTCTAACTGGGGAGGGCGGAGATGTGTCTAACTGGAGAGGGCGGAGATGTGTCTAACTGGAGAGGGTGAGGATGTATCTAACTGGAGAGGGCGGATATGTGTCTAACTGGAGAGGGCGGAGATGTGTCTAACTGGAGAGGGCGGGGATGTGTCTAACTGGAGAGGGCGGAGATGTGTCTAACTGGAGAGGGCGGAGATGTGTCTAACTGGAGAGAGCGGATATGGGTAAATGGGAATGCTGCTGAACTACAGTACCGAGTAGATCAAGCATTGCAATTTATGGTGGACTTTACTGTAAACTATCCTCAGTCGCTTGCAATAACTTCATCTTTCATATGTTTATGATTTTCTGGGTTAGGGTGAATGTATCCGTTGGCTATGCATAAGAATATAGAATTGAGCAACTGGAACTTGTTTCGCAAACGATCAGGATTTTCATCAAATGACGACGGCAGTAGTGGGTAGAAAGCATATCGTTCGTTCAGTATTAACCCTCACTTGTGCAGGGAGTGATGCAGGAGTGATGCAACTCCCACCAATAATGTTTTCCCGCTACCACGAAAAATGGCCTGGGTCAGTGCGCTGCCGCTTGGTGTACCTGCTGGGGCATCCTTCTATATTTTGCTACATATCTTTGTTTGATGATGTCTTGTCAGGTTACTGATCTGTGACTTCATACGAGAAACACGTCGACCGTTTTTCGCCGAAATTGTGGATTATCTGAAAGTAATTGTATTCATTGCCACGAAATAGCCAATGCTGGAAGTGGTAGGGTTATGGACATTTCAGCTAACATGCCTACATAAGGCATTAACCATCCAAGAGCATTCCATAAGGCACGAAATGTATCCTTGGATTCTTTTTTTCCTTTCTGAGTCACTTTGGAGCTCATATCTATGTCGAAATTGCATGTGAAGTTCATTTGTATTTCACACCTCTAGATGCAATACAATGTGGTTTCTGGTTCCAGAAGATTCTAGAACAAAGTCAACATGACACCCTCATCCGTCCGATGAACTATGGGTCGAAAAGTAGCCAACGATATTTTGTTGCTTGACATGACACTTGATTACAAATGCATGTCTTGATTTGAGCAAGCACGCCGTAACAACGCATCGCTTTACCGCCGTCAGCTTCAACAAGCTGATGCTGAAGAAGGAGGAGCTGGAGCACAAGCACCTTCATCTACTGCAGATTATGGAAAGCGAGAAGACGGCGAAGTGGCAGTATACACAACAGTGCGAAGAACTTACCACCGAGATTAAAAAGCTCCGCAACGAGGTATTTACCCACTCATCCAAGGGTGGTCCGACCGCTAGGCAGTTCGTCACTTACTAGCCGGTGGACGAAATTTAACACTTGAAAATTTAGCTCTCTGGTGTAGGATATTCCCCTCTCTCCTACCTCGAGCACTCCGTCGATGTGGACGAGGCTCAACGGTAAGGTGAAGGGTGATAAGCAAGCATGCAGGGATATGATATCTCGGCTGATATCTCGGATGACGTCTCGACGTACACAGTCTATGCAGAGCAGTAGCCGAGTATTAGCAACTTTTGAGGAAATTCAGAACAGCGACTTGGGACCAATTCTGGTCAATATGCAGACTAATGATCTTTCGTGTTACCCTTCGTACATTCATCCATCATTTTGAGTGGAGATGACATCCAAATTATGCAAAGTGCGCTACCTACGAAGACAGACTCAAGGAGCTACGCATTAACATGAAAGTTGATTTCACCACCCCTGCTGCCTGGTTTGCTTCGAAGGGGCTGAATGAAAATCCGCAAAACAACGAAGCATCGGCACATCATTGGCACATCATTGGCACATCATTAGCACATCATCATTGGCACATCGGCAACAATGAAATAGCCAAGAAATTCAGCATTAATTCTCAAGGAGTTGAACTTTGCCCCAATGAGATAATAAAGATCCTGGGAGTTACTTTCAACAGAATACTTAGTATGGCCAATCAAACTAGACGAGTTCTGCAACGCTGTTGCAGCTGCCTCGTTCTCTCAGCAAGCTAAAGGACGGCTTACCAAAAACTAAATAGCACCACCAAAATTATAATTCAGTCGCTGGTGTCTATCTGACCTATTGCTTACCGAGTCCCCATCAACCTCATGAATACAGGTGAAGCGAAAGCACATTGATAACATAATTAATTTTGCTGTGAGAGTCCGCACCAACAAGCGTCGAAGCTACCACGTCTTTGCTGCTGGAAAGCAACATGGGTGGCTTTATTTCAACTTACTGATAGAACTGTGAGACTGCGCCCTGATGCGCACAATTCTGAACGAATATTAAAGGCCCACATAAAATATATTGCAACATGCAAAGCCATGCACGTCGCAGCGAAAAGTGCGGACTGCATCCAGCCTGCTGAACTGTACACCTGACGATGCTGCCTGGAGGCGACAAAAAACACTCCCTGAGAGTGGCATGCGTACATGGAATCGTACATGCAGAGTGACCGGCACCTGGTGAACTCCAACATGACTTTTGGAAAACACGTCTAGGCAGCTCTTGTGTCTCGGTCGTGAGTCTCTTGCTAAATTTTAGTAGGTATTCCTGTATGTATTACCGTATGCTACGTAGCGAGAATCTCCCATTTTCCATAGTGTATTTTGTTGTGTACTTTATGTTGTAATCTGTTTCTTTCTTCCTTTTTGTAAAACATTGTTTATGCCTTGCTATATTTTGCGTGTATTCATCTTCCATTCCGTAGATACATGCCCATTGCTGACCATTGCTGCTCAGATACATGCCCACGTGTAACACTGTGGCACAAAAGCAAAAGTAAGGTTGAATGCCGTCATGGAACGAGATGCAATACAATGCAATGCAATACAGTGCAAGTAGCAGTGGAATGCATCAAGTCAGGTTGGATTAAACTGGCATAACGGTTAAAAATACCACGATATGGAATGAGAAAGGGAATGAAGCTCATTCCAGGAATTCTTGATTGATCTAAATATACATTGTAGATTGGCAAGACGGTCAATAAAATGGAGCAGAAACTGGGTCGGTAGGTAGGTCAATACAAAAGAAGCGTAGATGGTAGTGTGGGATGGGATCATAGACTGCAAGTGAGAAGCGTAGACGGTAGCTTGGGATGGGACCATGGCCTGGAGGCGGGGTCGCAGTACCATATTCGAATTGAATGCGAATGCATTTATTCCACGAAAATGAAGAGAAAGGAGATTTTTATGCTCCAATGTTTAGCAACCTTCTTTTTTCACGGAATTTTCCATTTTATACCATACCATTACCATTCAAATTCGGCATTATTCAATACTGAAGTTCAATTCGTGTCATTCAACTTTGGTTTAGTTGTCAGTCATATGAGAGACAATGTGTCCTTTCGCTTTATTCTGATGCATGTAAAGTGGAAACTTGAATTGAAGCTTAAAAGGCATTAGTGCTCGGTTTATACCAATCCCACCACTAGAGAGCTTATGCGATCAATGGGCTTCGGTGAACCATACTTAGGGCCATGGGTGTAGCCACGGTTTTTAAATTGGGTGGGGACAAACCAGGAACGCGGTATGTTTGGGCAAAGTGGAGGGTAAGACCCCCATCCACCCCGAAAAAATTCTCGCATTTCAGCCACTTCATTTTCAAGGCCTGTTTTTTAGTTGCCATTGTTAAAATAATATTTGTGGGGACAAAAAGTTCCTCCAAAATTAGCAAGGTTCACTCCTAATCACTGCATATGAACACCTAGCTGTATGTCGTATGTGCTGGGTCCGGTTTCACAATAACCATAGAGCAATGCTGTAATCACGTTAAACGTTGCTCTCTTGTAGCAGGAGAAGATAAAATATTGGACGACGGTTTTGTTGTGGTAAATATGGACATACACCAGTGGCGTACCGAAGGTGGGGGGCATTAGGGACAGTTGCTCCTCCCTGAGAGGTCGGGATCCCAAGAATCGCGCTGGGGTTGGAAACAAAATTGTGCTAGGCTCCATAAAAATCCCGCTGGGGCCCCACAAAATCGCACCGTAGCCCTTAAAAATCACATTGGTGGCCCAAAAAGTGAGACTGGGACTTTGAAAATACGGCTGGGGTTAAAAAAAATCGCGCCGGAACTCAGAAAGTCCTGTCGGGGCATTAGGGACAGTTGCTCCCCCCTGAGAGGTCGGGATCCCAAGAATCGCGCTGGGGTTGGAAAAAATTGTGCTAGGCTCCATAAAAATCCCGCTGGGGCCCCACAAAATCGCACCGTAGCCCTTAAAAATCACATTGGTGGCCCAAAAAGTGAGACTGGGACTTTGAAAATACGGCTGGGGTAAAACAAAAATCGCGCCGGAACTCAGAAAGTCCCGTCGGGGCCCCCAAAAAGCACGCTGGGGCTTCAAAAGGTCGGGTCGTGGCCCATAGAAATCACGATGTGGCCAAAGTAGTCTTGCCGGGGCCCCTGAGAATGGCACTGGGGCCAAAAAGACGGGCCAGGTCCCTGAAAATCGCGCTGGAGCCCCCAAAAGTCGGACCGGTGCCCCTGAAAATTAAGCAGGAGGCCTCAAAAGTTCGCACCTTGGACCCTAAAAATCACGCTGATGACCAAAAACAAAGTCGTGTCAGTGTTCTTGAGAAAACACGATGCCCCAAAAAGACGGACTGGATCACTGAAAATCACTCTGGGGGGCCAAAAATATCAGGACGGAACCCCTGAAAATCGCGTTGCGGCTCCAGAAACGTCGGATAGGTGTCCCTAAAAATTACGCTCGACACCAACGAATCGACACTAAAAATCACAAAGGGGTTCCATCGTATCGACCCGAGCACCGGAATACTCGGAACAGGTCCTGAAAGAAAGTTCTACGAAGGGCCTTCCTACTCTGAATGGTGCCATCGAATGAAAAAAGTCCGTTGAGCAACCGCAGTGGCCTACCAAAGAGGAAAATTCCCCCTTCCTCTTGAACAGGTGGGCCCCCAAGAATCGCGCCAGGGTCCTCAAAAATCGCCCTGGGGCCCCATAAATTCGCATCGGGGGCTCTAAACAACTGCAACGGGCACAAAAAAACTCGCGCTGGGCCCGAAAATTTGGGCCGGGACATGCGAAAATCGCGCTGGGTCCTAGCAAAGTGCAACGATCCCAGCGAACTTGCGCCGAGCCCCCGAAATATCGCGCCTGGGACCCAAAAGTCCCGTCGGTAGTCCCAAAAATCACAAATTCAAATAAAAAATGTATCTCGGGGATCTAAAAAACTGGCGTCGATGGCCCGAAATAAGCACGGCTTGACCCCAAAAATCGCATCAGAACCCGACAAATGTCAAGCAGGAGATCTCCCCCCCCCCCCACCCCCCAACAAAATAACGTAGGATTCCAAAAAATAAATGTCCGAGTCAGGAAAATCGCTATTGAACCCCAAACATCCCATCAGATGCCTTCAAAAATCGCGCACAGCCCCTAAAAAAACGTATCGCAGCCCGAAAAATCCTGGCGAGACGCATAAATATGGCGTCGAGGACCCCAAAGATGAGGCCGGGACTCGGACTTTTAAAAAAAAATTCATCAGTCGCCAGAAACGCGTCGAGCCTAAAAAACTGGCGTCGGATCCACCCGGAAACACGCACCTGGTCCTGAAAAGTCGCACAGGGACCCCGAGGAATTATACCGGAGCCTACAAAGTCGTGTCGGGGTTCCACAAATGTGCCCTAAATAAGCACAGCAGGACTCTAAGAACACAACGAGAGGCCGAAAATGCATGGACCCCACAAAGCGCACCCAATCCCGCAAAAAGTGGCCGCCCTTAAAACCGGCATTGCAGCTCTACATAAACACACCGGGAGCTCTAAGAAAACATAACAGAGGCCCTCAAAGCACACCGGAGCCATGAGACGGAATTGAAACCTAAAAAACCGACTAGGCCCCTGAAAAAGCGACATGGTCCTGAAAAAAATGAACAAAAAGACAGGATGCTAAATAAACATATCGGGGTCTTCTAAAACGCCCCGATTACTAAAAAATACCGTCGGTGCACAACACAAAAGCAACAAAGCTGTAAGAATAGCGTCGGGTCTCAAAAGCGTGCTCGGTCAATAACAAAAATTGGCTGGAGCCTTGAAATATATCCGTAGACGAAGAAAAATGAAACGGTTCCGAAAAATAACACCTAGCTAGGGCCTCGGTTCGGTAGCCAATCTGGGAGAGTATTTAACCAAAAAGAGGAGGTGCATCAGGTCTCAGCGAGAATCCGGATTTGTTAACCCGCGCCGTCTCGGGAGGGTGGGTTGTTAGGCACGCCCCCTAAGGTTTTCCGCGGATAGTGAAAGAACGACGCGCGGCAGCGCGCCGGAATTTGGCATACCTTTTCCCACATCAATTTGGCATGTTGTGTCAGAATTTCGAGGTCCGGTCATCTAGGGTCAACGAGTTAGTGAAGGTCAAGTGAGGTCACCTGCAAAAAGTTCAACCAGTCATCACGCTTTAACGGATAAAGATATTTTAATGAAACTTTCAACGTTTGCTTATCTTTATGGACACAACAAAACGCACCAGAGGAATTTTATATTTTTTTTCCGTTTTTATTACTTATTAGTTCTGCATATTTTCCCCTTAGAGTTAAAATCGAAGATTCTGGCTAAAGTAAGCATTTTTTATTGGTGCAAGGTGACTTCGAACACCGTTTTTCGGTCCACTCTACGCATTAGAGAAAGAAAAATCAAAGAAAACTGTAAAACTGAAAATTTTGAAATTTCCAAAAAATTACATTTAGATTTTGTGGTGGCGAAAAATTTATTCCCCTGGTCAATTTCGTCTTCCTTTTCTGATTCCAAATAATTTTTGTTTTTTTAAATCTCCCTCAAAATGAACTCCCCAGAGCCAAAAACATGATGTAAGTCGTGAAAATCTAGGCCCCCTAGTGACGTCATTTTTTTGGAGGGGGATTTGGGGGGGAGGGTGTCTGGCCCTACTCATCGAGCGCTTTCCGATGACACCTCTTTCATTTTCGTGCGACGCTTAGTTTGGAGATTAGAGCGGGTGTTTATCCCCCCCCCCCCCGAGACGGGTGTGAGGATCTGACCGGAGAGACGGGGATGGTTAACCACCAGAAACCACCAAATATGGCACAAGACTATCATGTGGCAGCAATTAGCAAAACGTAGGAGACCTGGCAGAAACCGGAAAATCACACGAAGTGTTGCGTATGCGTCGAATGCGCATTCGCGCATCGCTCGTACACGTGCACGAACGTTGGCGTTTTGGCGACCGGCGTTATTAACTGGAATGTGTGAAATTTGACAATTTTATATTTTTAATTGTGCAGTTAATTGCACAGGTGTAATTTCAGCAGTATGAGGTCACTTATCAAAGGATATGAAAGGAAAGACCTTCGAACTAGATGGGGAGTTGGCTTGAAATCCGGTGACTCAGAAAGGATGGTGGTAGATTGTGCGCCCTTTCTCATAACAATTAAATTGCTCACACGTTATTTTATTTAAAAATAAAATAAAATGAGCCCCTTTGAAACATAGTGGTCGAAATCCTGGGACTTTTTAAGCAACAGGGGTAGGTGGGCCCACTCTAAATCCATTTGCTCCCCTTGCGCCAACCCAAGGTAGGCCACTGACTTACACTAACCTTTCCCATGTTTTCCTGTTTTACGGGGACCCATTTCAATGCAATGACAACCAGGGGCGGATAAAGGTTGTGGCACTGCGGGCATGCCCTCCCCCCCTAGAAGGTGGTGTCCCTCCGGGCGGGAAAAGACGCCCGTCTCAGAAAGTACGTGTGTACCCGCTCGAATTTTTCAGCCAGAGGCGCTCCTCTGAAAGAAAAAGGCGCCCTTCCGGGAAATCTTGGAAGGAAAGGCGCCCATCCGGGAAGCCCGAGTGCACCACAGTCTTGATTTTTTTCAGCCAGAGGCGCCGCTCCAGGTACTTTCGCAGTAGCGCCTCCCTAAAGGAATGGCACCCCTCCAAACCATTGCCCCCATGACAATTCCTGGATCCACCCCTGATTAAAACATTGCTCCGTCGTGATTATGAACTCTGGCTGCTTGTGAAATTGTGCGCATTCACGTGTGGCTTCTCTTGCAAATTTGGCAACTTCCGTTCAACCATTAAGAGGAAAGCGGACAATTTGAAAATGTTATATATTTTACATATCCGGAACAGCAATGTGGCAGTGTAAATTAAAAACCAGCGATGAGAGCGCCGTCCGAGCAGGTCCTGACGGATTTCCTGGGGGACCTCCTAGTCATATAGGATGTGAGTGCCTGGTATCACAACGGATGTAAACAAAAAGTGATTTGATCCTCCTATTCATATTACTCTAAATCATTGCACACACACTAGACCTTCGACACCTTTGAAATTATCTCGATATCTCAACATTCTGATACTGTACGGCAAGCCACGTCGAATGGCACCCACAAAATGAAAATTGAAGCTATTGCGACGAAACGCGAGGACTTTGAAAAACTAAAACTAACCTTTGACCTTGAGGCTTGACCTGACATGTCCCGGGTTGAACTTTTACTCGAGGGTTGCCTACGTGCTATCTCTTGATACCAAACATGGGTAGGTTTGGGAGAAAACGACGAAACGCGAAGACGACCGAAGAAATGAGTTCGACCTTTAACTTCGAAAATTAATGTGGTTTCTGAACAGTTTGCTAGAGTACCTCATGGCACGTCAAATGACATTCACTTGATGAAAATTGAAGACATAGTGACGAGGCGCGAGGACTTCGAGCAATTCAAGCTAACCTTCGATCTTGTGGTTTGACATTGACATATCCCGGTTTGAAATGTTACTCAAGGTTCACCATGGGTTTGATACCACATGTGGGTAGGTTAGGACGAATAAAAAAATGCGAGGCGACCGACGAAATCAGCTTGGATTTTGACCGGTCGAGATTATTCCGAATTATCAACATTCTCATACCGCACAACAAGCGACGTCGAATGACATCCATTTTCGGCAAATTGAAGCCATAGCGACGAAACACGAGGTCACTGAAGAATTCGATCAAACCTTTGACTTTGCCATGTCTCGGTTTGAAATGTTCCTCGAGTGTTCACCACTGGCTATCGCTTGATACCAGAGTTGGATAGGTTTGAGCGAAAGCGCAAAAAATTGAGGGACCGAAGGATCAGCTTGGCCTTTGCATTTGAAAAAAAAATTGATTGCTTAGCTTTCTGATACGGCATAACAAGGCGCGTCGAATGACTCCCATTGCATGGGAATTGAAGCGCTAGCAACCGAACCTCGCGTTCGGTCGATATCGCTTCAATATCGCCATCTAGTCAAGCTAACCTTTGACCTTGAAATTTGACCTTGACATGTACCGGTTTTAAATGTGGCATGATAGTTCACCACAGGCTATCGCTTGATGCCAGATTTGGGCAGGTTCGGGTGAAAACGAAAAAAAATGAGAAGAAACCGAAGAAACCGGTTTGCGTTGGACCTTGACCGTTAACACGCGCCCTGGAGGGCCTCTGAAAATTACGCGCACTGGAGGGGGTACGGATCCCATCCCCCTACGATCTCGGCTCTTATAAACGCTGGAGGAACGAAACTCGCAGAGTGGATGGGTACGGTAGTGAACTCTATTGTGTGCAAAGTTCATGACCTTAGGTCAATATCTTCAAGGTCAAATGAGGTCCCATTTTTCAAAATATTCTTGTTTTGCGTGGCTTGGCTTGTTATTGTTATGGATCGCTGTGATTGTGTTTAAATGCTCCAAAATGGGCATCAATGATGTATTGGACATTACTAATTATGCAATACAGCTGCTAGATCCGACATTTGACCTCAAGTCACCTATATAGCAGCACTTTATCAGGTCAGTTACCTGTTCCAGTTACCGGAACCGGGCCGCCCGCCCGACTGCTCTGTCAGGCAGCTCGGCGCTCGGCTTCGCGAAGAAAGGAGTGAAGTACATGAATAAAGTATGGAAGCGCTTAGGTACACAATGACAAACAGTAGTGCATTTATGACAACAGTCCAGCTGACCAAGTTTGGTTCCATTAGCCTGTCATGAACTTGACCTGATTTGACCTCGGTGATCTAACATGACCTTGAAACTATATAGCATATCAATATACATCAAACAAGTCGCTAGTGTTGCCAAGAACACTTCCCTTTTGCGGATATACGGGAAGCGCATCAGAGCCGAGTTTTGTGGTCTGGCGCTACGAATTTTTTGTTTACTTTAACGACCACTAACTCGAAAAAATGTTCGCCCGATTTCCATTTTTCTTGCTTTAAGCCGGTCATTTCTAAGCAGGCACGCGAAAAATGGCGTATATCGACCGGTAAAATCTGGAGTCATGTACGAAAAACCTGAGTGGTGAGCGGATTTCGCCCCCCCCTCAGTGCGCGTGTTAAGGTTGTCATGTGAGACCTGTGTAGTTGTTTCCAGCGTGTTCAGTGCAAGGAGAAGCATTTGTGGTAATTGATTCGAACGATCCATAAACCCGTCGCTGAATCCCAATGCCAATGCAAATACGCCTCTGGCGAACTCGCCGCTGAATACGAATACGAATACGTTAACTTGACGTACGTGCTTAAGGCTGCCCATGACTCCCCTCCGTGGTCTTGATTCTTGACGATACCCAAGGACGCCCAGAGTCATTTTTGTTCAAGATATATCGATATATGCGCAGGGGAATGCAACCTAAGAGGTATAAATCCTTGCGATAATGCAAATTTGTTGCCTCGCAAAGCGCAATTTTGCACTGAAGCGAAAACACAAGATGGTCAAGGTTCATGTTATTCGAGAATGGCTTGGAAGCAGAAATTTCTACGTTTGCTGATGTACTACTCGGAGATTTTGTTACGACAGATAGCCTGTGAAGCCCGTTGATTGGCTAGATCGGCTTCTAGTATTTTGGTGATTCTCTTGCATAGATATTTTATCTTTATAAATGATTAAGTATAATTTTGCAGCGAGCATGATCAGGTAGCTGAAGCTTGGGGGACATGACATAAATTGCGGGGGACAAATCGCCACTTTTCAGAAATTGAAGGGGGGACATGTCCCCACAGCCCCCAGCCCCCCAACCTCCAGTGGCTACACCCATGCTTAGGGCAATGTTTTGCAAAATGTGATCTTCGGGTATCACTTCTTTTTCCATTCCACTTGATCACGTCCAATTATTGCATTATGTTCCAAAATATATCTTATTTATTTTCGATGCACACTAATGCTGCTATAAAAAATTCAGTACACCGGATATTCAGTGTTGACAAGCTTTTCCTTTTAATGTGCGCATCCAAACAGGCTGGCTGAATTATTAAGGACATGCAAAAAAACAAACCCGTCACCGGAGTAAAAGATCACGAGTGAATAAACAATTATGTATTATTCGACACCAATGTACGCTTTCGTTCGGGCGAAGCGTGGGTTTAGTTTGGGTCAACTGAGGCCAAGTCGGGCCAGATCAGGGCAGGTCGACTGAGGCCAAGTCGGGCCAGATCAGGGCAGGTCGACTGAGGCCAAGTCGGGCCAGATCAGGGCAGGTCGACTGAGGCCAAGTCGGGCCAGATCAGGGCAGGTCGACTGAGGCCAAGTCGGGCCAGATCAGGGCAGGTCGACTGAGGCCAAGTCGGGCCAGATCAGGGCAGGTCGACTGAGGCCAAGTCGGGCCAGATCAGGGCAGGTCGACTGAGGCCAAGTCGGGCCAGATCAGGGCAGGTCGACTGAGGCCAAGTCGGGCCAGATTAGGGCAGGTCAACTGAGGCCAAGTCGGACCAGATCAGGGCAGGTCGACTGAGGCCAAGTCGGGCCAGATCAGGGCAGGTCGAGTCGTTTTGGGTTGAGGTCGATCACATATAACTTAGTGTTGCGACACGGCAGCGCTGGCTACAACTGTCTCGGTCAGATGACGCTTCAGAGTACAGGTGTAGGGAAGTAGCCTAGGTCGGGTGTACATTCATGATATATTTTGTTGAGCGATGGGCAGGGGGTGCGTTTCGAAGTTTGCCTACCGTCGCTGCAGAGGTACGAAGTTTCCCTAGCGTCGCTGCAGAGGTACGATGACAAATGTTGTTCTTATTGTTCGCGGGTTTCATGGTGCCGGGACGGTGTCAACAGCGCATAATTTGAGACAAGTAAAAACCACTGGGCAGCCATTAACCATGAAGTTACTTATGCAGGCAAAATATATTAAAATGAGTCAAAATGATATTATATGCCACTCGTATCTTTGCAACCAATAAACTGATTTCGTTGACCACAATTGCAATTGATAGCTCAGGAAGTGTTATTCAGGGTAAATTGTTTTACTAACCTAAAATTCACCGAACGTGTCACAGGTCGGATCACAGGCAAAAGTATCTATAATTCACTGAACACGTCACATGTCGGACCACAGGCAAGTATTTTAACCCCGTAAACTCACGTTATATTATATTATTGAGCACTATGCAAATGAAGCACTATGCAAACGCTTGCGTGCAGCTTTCCCAAAATCATTCTGGCTGCATGCAGGTTGGAACCAAACTGATTGTATGCTACGTCAACATCGCTACTCCATAGTGCACATCGACACTGCGCTTTTCCACAGCCCTTTGGTTCCACTCACTCACTCACACACACGCATGGACAATTTAAGTGGTAGCTTGGCCTAGGCGAATTCATATTAGATATTCAGTGGGCCATCCATCTTTCGTGCTAGATAGGATAATTCAAGGTAACAATTTCTCCAAAATCCTATTACAGTGCGCCAAAATTCTGCCAAATATGTACATTAATGCAAAACTATTGAATGGATAACGGTAGGTTGAGCGGCTAATGGTGGCTTGGCCGTCTGTGTTAACTTTGGAAGTACCAAACATAATATGAGCGGACACAATCTGTAAAGCAGCCTTTTGGGTGCAAACAACCGGTGTGTGGTTGTACACGCTATATTTGCGGGTGCATGTGCACCAATAAAGAAATGCAGTAACACTCCTGTCCTCGGTATTGTCTTCAAAGCTTCACCCGCACAGCACAAGCATCGTATTCATGAAGCATCATTGGCTGCATTTATGGCATAATGTAGCACAACAACGCAAGTGGAAGAAATTCTGATTGCAATCTTTTTCTGCTGTGGTTAATTTGAAACATGCGATAGCCAACGTCCTTCTATTCGTTGCATAAATACAACAGTCAGATACCGGGCCAGCTCAGTCCTAGAATTTCTCAGCTATGATGTAATTAATCGCCATGGATTCGACCCTTCAAACCTGTGTTGATGCAACAGCAGATAACGAATTGTTTGATGACCATGTTTGATTGTGCGGCGTCCCGAGGCCGAGTAATATGAGCTCGTGGTTTTCTGTCGCATAGCTTATAGCATTGCTTTCTGACCAAGCTTTAGTTTCGATCGTGCTCTGCTGATGGAACGATATTGAACGGTGTGGCATAGGCGGAGCCCGCATCGAGCAGGCCGGTGGAAAGCCACACAGGGCTGGTGGTTGGCGACTGTTACACTGCTATGGCCATCAGAGGCTCTAGGGCGGCCCATTCACGGAGCCTGTCCCATCCACAACATGGACCCTATCGAGAACTGGTGAGTTGGTGGAGTGCGAATCAATCGTGATTTGCCAATGTTTCAGCTGTGCACGTTGAAGAAGGACTGGCGCTTTCTCCCGCATCAACAGTCCGACGAAGGCGAAGAGTCGGACGAAATCAGAAAAATCAAGAAGGTGCAGAGCTTCTTCCGCGGCTGGTTGTGTCGCCGGCGATGGAAGCAGATAGTGGAGGAGTACATCAAATCGCCGCACGCCGAGAGCATGCGCAAACGCAACAGGTGAGGCGGTGTGGCCACCATCAGCCGGCACCACCGCGCTCCGCGGGACCGCTGGGGTAGCTCCGGCCATCACCTCCAGCCCGAACGTCGAGGGCGACGGGGGCTAGTCCGCGCATCCTAGATTCTCGTGAAAAAAGATAGGTGCTGACAGAGCACCCCTAGTTACTTGCGGTTCCTGGAAATGTTAACGCAGTACACGGAACATGGTAAGAGTGTCTGAGTGACGATGTCAGAGTGTGCGACATTTGATGCGTTTGGCTTTTTGCGACTATTCATCCAGAAAATTGGCATCCATGAGAGAAACGTTGCCGAGACTTGGGACGTATCAGCTGTAATCAGTCCTCTGTATCAGATCTGTAATATGACGTGTTTTGGGCTAAAGATGCATTCAGTTGCACTGTGAAGAATATTTCAGGGAGTTGGTGAGCTTCTATCGATGGCAGTGTATGTGACACTTTGGTACATACCTGCGCTCAGCCACATCTCCTCCGAACACTCAGCAGCATTGTAAACTCCGAGGAATGTACGCGGAAAGCTTCGCTGTAATTTCGGGAGCGAACAGCTCTTCGGTTATGGACAGGTAGAGATGGGGAGCACCTCAGTGCTCCCCCACGAACATGTCGTGGTCGTGGTCGAGCGAAGTCATGCCGAGCACCTGACCCCCTGGGGTCTGTCGTGGGACGACATCGGCTCATAGCCCCACTGCACCTGACCCCGTGGGGACTCGTGGGACGACATCGGCCCATAGCCCCACTGCACCTGACCCCGTGGGGATTTGTGGGACGACATCGGCCCACACAAGCGGCTCTCGTATGTCGCAACGTTCTCCTTCCGAGATCACCTCACCCTGTGTCCGATGCGAAACTGTACTTGGGTGCTGATTTTACGGCGTGGGTAGTTTTGTACCCCATATTCTATACAGAACGTTCCCGAAATTGAAGAAGCAAGCTAGCACTGAGCGGTGTAATTAGTTCCTGCTACTGCAATTCAAAATGTTAGTGTGAAGTGCATTGATAATTAAAACACATGTGCTTATTTCAGTCTTGTTTTCCGAATGGTGGAAGCCGAAGAGGAATATGTGGAACAGCTCAACATTCTCGTGACGGGCTTCTTGCGACCATTCAAAATGGCGGCGTCTTCAAAAATGCCCCCTTGCAGCCACGAGGATGTGAACACAATTTTTCTCAACTCGGAGACCCTGCTTTTTCTCCACCAGATATTTCTAAAAGGACTGTCTGCCAGGATGGAGAGCTGGCCGACGCTGGTTCTTGGTAAGGGCAACATCAATGTCGTGTGCTAATGGTTTGATGTGTTTGACTATTTTCGCATAGTTTATTGCAATTTATAACCACACAACACATCCTAATAAATATAACGCATGTGCATGTGGAATAAACTTCAGTATACCCCATTACTTACACCCGGGGTTTCGTACATTCAGCATAAAGCAGCACTTTGTGTTTCCAAATCGCGAAATCAAGCACATAAATTTCATTGCAATGAGCCGTTGGTTGTAATCTGTGTGCACATTTTCCATTTATTACCAAATTCTACAAACGATGCTTAATAAATAGCTAAATCGTATTATCATCCAGTTCGATAGGTGCCAGTAGCCTAAGATATCAGAGTATCCAAATGTCATATGCAAATATCCCATGTTTTTCACCACATGAATTTTTATTTCAAAAGATATCCCTAAATCACAAGTTGTAACCTTTCCACCTTGTCTGACACCAGTCACTGACAAGTCTGACAGAACGCACCGATTGGTCAGAGCACTCATCGCCATTGGCTCTCTCGCACTTTTAGTGCTCCAGCCACACGGAAGTTGACGAAGCGCTCATCACAGCTCTGCTTTGCTCATCAACGGAATGTGGCTTGTTTTTGCAGATAACTACCGGCCTATTTGTGCTCCATTAGGTATGTTGGCAATGTTCTATGCTACCCACTTGTCGCCGTGGCGGTGCTCTGCACAGTACTGTGTAGTCTATGTGTGCCCTCCAGCTGAACGCTTCAGTCTGCGTGGCATTTGCCAATCCGTGTAAGCTGTCGGTTAGTTATTGGTTGGTTGGTTAATGGTTTTACAACACATCGACCGTTGAGTCATGTAGCGTCGCCAACCTCTCACGCCGATTGGCCGCGGGCGAAGAGTAGCGACAGGTGAGACTAGAACCCACAATCTTCGTGTAAGCTGTCACATATATATATATATATATATATATATATATATATATATATATATATATATATATATATATATATATATATATATGTATATATATATATATACAGAAATATATATATATATATATATATATATATATATATATATATATATATATATATAATTTACGTCTTCAGATTTTGGGAAGAGTTTCCTATGGATTTCCGTACGTGGATCGCAATCAATATATGCGAACAACGAGTTTAGTTTCTTCTTCTGAATTAGACGACAGATTTTCTCGGTGGGTATGTACCAGAGGTATTCAGGTGGTCGTCTTCAACACAGTCCACTAACTATCATAACACTGGCATATTGCAATGGCTCATGCTCGATGTCCAAATATGAGGTGGATTCTTCGCCACCCAAGAGTGTTGCGTGACGTTTGCATGTCATTTTAGCTAATATTTTGAATTGTCCTACATTTTCCTAGCTTTGGTGCATTTCGTTAAGAAAATTATGCATGCTGGTTCATTGCACGGTAAGATACCGACACGCAAAGCATCCGCCTATTAAATATCAAGCGCAAAATAGTGCGCGCGGAATACACCCACGCTAAACCTATTACGGTAGGGCTCGCCTGGGCCTGAATTTGTAGGTAGAGGCGGATTCCCCTCTGAAAACTCGAAATCTATTGGGCCGATTTCAAAACCGAACTGAGCTGGCGAGCTGACTAACTGAACTGGCGAGCTGACGAACTGACCTGGCGAGCTGACGAACTGAGCTGGCGAGCTAACGAACTGACCTGGCGAGCTGACGAACTGACCTGGCGAGCTGACGAACTGACCTGGCGAGCTGACGAACTGAGCTGGCAAGCTGACGAACTGACCTGGCGAGCTGACGAACTGAGCTGGCGAGCTCACGAACTGAGCGGGCGAGCTGAATCGATGAGCTTAGCCCAAGTATTTTAGTATAATCTACACTTTTAGAATGTCAAAATGTCAACAACAAAAAACCAATGGCGAGGTCTGGAGGCACTTTTCGCGCAATTGTATTTGTACAAACAACCGCAATTTTGAAGTGTAAACTGCAAACTGAGCAAAAATTCGCAAGCTTCGAAAATGGGGTCATGACATTGAACTAACCTGGTACCTTCCCTGTGTAGCAAAATGTGACAAGAGGGAAACTTCACTGGAATGACAAGATTCACATTGGTAGGCATTTCGTGGGCAACGCAGCATTAATGCCGCATAAAGGCGCTGACCCCTAAAACGCACTGTAGTGCCCAGAAACACGCAACGCGCCAGGGCCCATAATAAAAGCGCATTGAATGACATCCAAGCTTCATGTAGTTTTTTGATGGGTATTGAGCCCGCAAGACATACCGAGGTACAGCTATAGAGTATGTTAGGGGCCCTAGGCGTGATTTCCTCTAAAGCGTGCTTGGGCCCCCAAGCGTGTTGGAGTCCCTAAGGCATTTAGAGCCCCTAAGGAATTTTGGGGCCACGAAGGTAGGTTAGGGCCCTAATTGAGCGTTGGGGACCAGCTAAATCATGTTGGAGTCTCCTAAAGCGTGTAAGCGGCCCCTAAACATGGTGTGATTCGAAAAGCACAACGATAGCTCCTAAAGCATGTTGTGTTCCCTTGAGGCTTGTTATGAGACCTCTATAAGGCATTGGTGTCCCAGGAGCGGGTTGGAGGACAAAGGTTCATGCTGGTAGGTGCTGTAGCACTTTTTGATGGCCTCAGCTCGTGTTTAAGCTAATCCCAACACGCTTTAGTGTCCTCCAACAAGCATTAGGGGCCCTCGGTACGCCTATGAGAGCCTCAATGAACTAGAAAGACCTTAGCACGCTGATTGATGCTCCCAGGTAGCGTACCTAGGATTCATATCCAGGGGGAGCAAACGGATTTGAGTGGACCCAGCTTCCCCCATTAAATAATCCCCTGATTTCCACCATTGTTTTTTAGACGCGCATATTTTTCATTAAAATCAGTGACAACTAAATTTCCCTGCGAAAGGGGCCCAGCGTACCGCTATAGGGTCCAAATCACCGGATTTCAATTCACTCTCCCTCCTGTTCAAAGGTTTTCTCAATTTGCAGGGTCCGGATTAATTTTAGATGCTCCTTGCTTAATTTGTCGGTGCTTCAGCTGCTTTGGGAGGGGGGGTTCCAGTGAGTTTTTTGTCCCGGTGTGATTTTCCGAATCCTTGAAGGAGCTCGAGGCCCCACTGTATTAATCTAGAGCCACTGACACGATTTCTTTTTGCTCTGAAATAAATTATGGTGTCTTGCCGATTTTTCTGTGCCCCGGCGCGATTTTCGAGCCCCGGCGCGAAACTTCGGTGCCCCGTTGTATTTGTTCGGGGCTCCACATCAAGTTGTTTTGGCACCCATCGGGACATTTAAGAGCTCAATGCAATTTTTTGGCCCCGGCACGAGTTCTCGGGGACCCGCCGTACTTAGTTGGGGCCACGACGGAAATTGTGCGACCCCAGTGCGATTTTTCGGGGCCAGGCGCAATCTTTTGGTCTCTGCGCGAATTCTTGGTTCGTCGCTGTTTATGTAGGGCCCTCAACTCGAATTCTTGAGCCCAAGCACGGTTTTGGTGCCTCCGGTGCTATTTTCGGGCCCCAGTAGGGGTTGTCGGGGTCCCGTTGTCTTCATTTCAGGCCCCCAACCGGAATTTGTTGGGCCCCGAATGAATTTTTTATTCTTGGGG
>JAOTOM010004424.1:0-100000 GCA_034440615.1 Ashinkailepas kermadecensis | reverse complement strand
TTTTGATCCTGAGTGTGACAGCCGTCTTACGATGCGATGCTTCGAACATTGTATGACACATTCTATGAAATATTTGAAATTACGTCTCTCAAGATAGGCGACTTTTGCACCTACGAAAACCAAATTGGTTTTGAATGACCTTGATTTTAGTCATTTAATCTAAAAGCTTAATGTGAGCTGTTTTTGTTTCCGAAATACTGAGGCGTATTCCGCTTCTTTCAGCTCTACTGTGTCGTGCAGGTGCTGACCCTGTCTTATGTGTTTCGGGAGAGAAAGAGCAACATGTAATTTGACGAGTGCACCGTCTTACCACTTTCTAAGAAGTGGTAAGACTTCTTCATAACATTGAAATAAAATTTAAATTAAACTATGAATGAAATTTTTATATTAATCCGAAAAGTGTTGAAGAAACATGAGTGCTTAAAAAAGAAAGGTTTTTTACTTTGAAGTATAGAAACATCCCCTGGATACGCTTAAGCACGAGCATTTACTCTCGAGAGGACCAGTGCACGAAGATGATAAAGGCATTTTCTGGAATTAACTAAAATTTTCGATGCAGTATATATGTGGGATAAATTCCTTATAGCATAATATAGCATCAAGTTACGTTCGTAAAGATGCAAATTGCATGCTACTTATACAGAAATTCGGCATATATTATTCATACAAAGCAGTAACATTAACGAAGCACCTCTGTGTGCATGCGCATGCTTCATGTGCATGTACATAGGGGTGTTGTGCATTAAGCAACCTTTGTAATTACGTGAAATAGCGAAGGTGGCCTAAAATAATGCATGGCGCAGCCCAACGCGCCAAAAACATTACAGGCAGATTAATCACAAATCTAGCAATGTACGACCAAGTTTCTTTTCGTAATTTTAATCCCATCATCTCATGAGTGAAGCCACAGAAAATTTCAACGATAATCGCAAGGATGCTTTTCAAATGATGTTACTGTACATCAAATGGCATGTTTTGCACCCATCCACGGGGCGGATACAGGGGAGGGGCACTGGGGGCACTGACCGACCCCCCGACCCCCTCTGGAGAGGTGGTGGCGCCCTTCGGCCGGGAAAGGCAAGTAAGGCATGGGTGCCCCCCCCCCCTTTCCCACGTTGAACATTTTGTGTACCGCCTCCCCCCCCTCCCTCCTGATTCCTGAATTCCTGGATCCGTCCCTGCCCATCCGCCCTCTCATTTCACGGATAGACTTATAAGCTATATTACTGCATATAGTAGCAGGAGCCCGGAAACGATTCACCTCCATCACATTTGTCTCAAATGTGAAAGGTCAACAACACTTGTGCAGGGCTATTCGGACACGTGACATCCTCCTATTGTAATTGGCTGTCGGTGGCTGGGCACCCATATTTATTTTTGGCTTGTATGTGTGTTATTGGCAAATTTTGGTTCGGTTATATGGTGCATGGCAGGGATGAAGTTCGCCGTATTCAGTGGGGGTTCCCCAACGATTAACACGAGCACTCACGAGGAGGGGATGCAAAATTGTTCCCCTGTCAGAATTTTTCGCAATAACTATGACCGAAACATGCCAGGGATCTGCTCTTTCGGACGTGTGGAAATCAATACCAGGGGTGGAATTTTTACAATATAATTGGAAGGGTGCTGAATAACTCAAGCTCAACTTGATCTATTGCATGCCTATAGGCAATCATGGTAAGAGTGGAAATCATTTTGGAAGGCGTGTCTCGATCCTCCCGAGTATACAGAATTTCGCCCCTAAGCAACGCCAAGCACTATCGGTTTCGCGACGGCAAAATGGTATAGGAGATATTCGCGGCTGGAGGTAAATTCTTTCCTTGCAACGCCCATGGGCGTAATATCAAGCTTTAAAAGTATTGAGTGGATTTGCCCCCTCGACTCCAATGGTGGCGGAGCACATGCCAGGCACATTGCTGAACGTTTCAAATGTGAATATCCGCCGGTAACTTTAGCTTTGGCGGTCCGTCGAAGGTGAGAGGCTTCGCGTACGGGCGGATCGTCGACGGCAGGCCGTTGGTCGCCCGTTGAACCAGACGCTCTGCCGATCACCCTCCTCGTGTTCTTTTGTTCATGCATGCAAACTTTGATACCAGCCATGCTATTATTGACTGTCAATCCCGATGAATACCGATACGGCCCCAACCGCATCCACCAGACCTACAACCGGACAGGCGTGGACCACTGAACCCTACCAACCGGACAGGTGTGGGCCACTGAACCCTACCAACCGGACAGGTGGGGGGTTATGCACCCTCCTAAGGTTTTCCGCGGATATTGAAAGAACGGCGCACGGCAGCGCGCCGAAATTTGGCATACCTTTTTCCACATCAATTTGGCATGTTGTGTCAAAATGTTGAGGTCAGGTCATCTAGGGTCAACGAGTTAGTGAAGGTCAAGTGAGATCAACTCCAAAAAAGTTCAACCGGTCGTCACGCTTTAATGGATAAAGATATTTGAATGAAACTTTCAACGTTTACTTATCTTGAGGGATTCAATAAAACGCACTATAGGATTTTTGCGTTTTTTTTATTACTTACTAGTTTTGCATATTTGCCCATTAGAGTTAAAATCGAAGATTCTGGCTAAAGTAAGCATTTTTGTATTAGGGCACGTTGACTTCGAATACCGTTTTGCTGTCCGCTCTACCCATTAGAAAAATAAAAATTAAAGAAAACTTTAAAACTCAAAATTTTGAACTTTCCAAAAAAAGAATATTTTGATTTTTAGGTGGCCAAAAATTGTATGGTCCTGGTCAATTTCGTCTTCCTTTTCTGATTCCAAATAATTTTTGGTTTTTCAAATCTCCCCTAAAATTAACTCCCCAGAGCCAAAAATATGATGTAAGTCGTGAATATCTAGGCACCCCAGTGACATCACTTTTTTGGGGGGAATTTGGGGGTGGTGTCTGGCCCTACTCGTCAAGCGCTTTCCGATGATACCGCATTCGTTTTCATGCGACGCTTAGTTTGGAGATTAGAGGGGGGGGGGGGGGGTGTTTATCAACCCCCCCCCCCCGAGACGGGGTGTGATGATCTGATCGGAGAGACGGGGAGGGTTAAGATCCATGTATACTAATGCCGGTCTTAATGCTTTCAGCCTAGCCGGTCCCAGAGTCACGAAGTTCATATCCGATTAATATACATATACATACACATGCACCATATTCATATACATATACATACACCAGACTGGCGGCGGTCCGATTCAGACTCTAAGTCTGGCTCAACTTAGGTTCAAAACAACCATTATTGCGGAGACAGATCGAGCCGAAGCTTGACTGATCATCAAATCCAATTGTGTCCAATGAGTGTGTCTTTGATAAACAAAAGCAGTTCGTGTCCAATGTCCATCTATGTATGACACGCAAAGACGAGCGCGGCACACACATATATACACACACCATACACACACACCCATACACACATGCACACACACACATACACACACACACACACGTACACACACACACATACACACCCATTCGCCTTGACTGGAGATCTTGTGCCTCATATTTGAACATCTAGCCAGGCTACATTGCTTTTGCATCGGCCTACTAAAAGCCTACCTTCGCCACGACAAGCATCACCACGTTAGTTGCATTTATGGCGTCTTTTGTACAATACCTAAACAATATAAAATACTTGTTTAAGAGATGCTGTAGAAGTTCATCTGAAAGCACTAGACGTCTCAGATGCAAAGCGGTAGCTCTTAGTCTGCAGTGGTCAACAGCAAGGGATGGGTGATCCCTAGCTACCCATGGGCTGCAGGAGAATCCCTTACGTGTAGCATTTGCATATTTTTCGATAGGTGATAGGATGCAAAGCTGGTCCGACAAGGTGTGTTGTGTAGGTGTGTGTGTGTGTATGTGTGTGTATGTATGTATGTGAGTGTATATACGGTGCATGTGTGTATGGGTGTGTGTGTGTAGGTGTACATGTGTGTGTGTGTGTGTGTGTGCGCGCGCGCGTGTGCGAGTAGGTGTGCTTATGTAGGTGTGCATGTGTGTGTATGTGTGTGTAGATGTGTGTGTGTGCGTGTATGTGTGCATGTGCGTGACACGATTTTATCAATCTGAGGCGGAACAAGGCGGCATATAAGTTGTGATGGGTACCGTATATACAAACTTGACCAATGTATATGCACATATGTATGTGATGTACAAACGTGTTGTGTATGGTGATCCGCTGATCTCAGCTGCAGCATGGTATCGCGGCGGAGTATGATTAACTTAGAACACCTCTTCTTATTAAGAGATTTCAGCCGGTGTTTCTGCCCTTCCGGCCTGACCTGACCTGACCTGATGTCACCTTCACATCGCCGCAGGAGACCTCTTCGACATGCTACTCCCCATGCTGAGCATATACCAAGAGTACGTGCGCAATCATTACTACGGTCTGAAGGTTAGTGCAGGGGCTATACAGGGGGTGGGGCACTGGGGCCATGTGCCGGCCCCATGGAAGGTGGCGCCCATCCGGGAAGGCTCGAATGCACCTCCCCTGCCCCCCCCAGTACCGACGGATTTTTCAGCCAGATGACCCTCGGAGAGGAACAGGCGGCCCTTGGAAGGAAATGGTGCCCGAGTGTGCTAAAGTGGACTCCTCCCCCCCCGCGCTCGAAGGATTTTCAGCCGACGGCGCCCCTCCAGATACTTTCGCAGTGGCGCTCCTCCGAAGAAATGGCGTCCCTCGAGACGAATGTCCCCCCCCCCACCCATTATATTTCATGGATCCGTCCCTGGGTTGGTGAGGTTGGTGAAATGAATGCATATGTAAGAGCTGCATTGAATGGGCCGAATACTGAGTAATTATAAGGCGCTGACACATTCGGGTGTTTTATCATTAACACCTGGCTGATAACCCCAAGGGGACATTTCTGGAAGAAAGAGCACGCTTGATTGATTCGCGTGAAATATATTCGACGACAATGTACTAATTGCTCCAACGTTTAAAAGAAATGTCTGATCAGTTGCAAGCTGAATTGCACAAATCAGGCTATGTTCCACACTCAGTGTTCGTGTGGAACTATGCTGCACACCCAGTGTTCATGGCCGACTATGCTGCACATCAGTGTTCGTGTCCGACTTCGTTAACAACCATTGCACACAATGGTTGTTTGCTATTGCGCGGAGACGCACTGAGCCTCACCTTTGCGCCTTACTAGAGACCCAGTGGAAACTTTGTGTGGAGCTAGTGCGAACGCCACGGCATATATACACGTATTGTGTGCACGTGATGTGTGTGGCACACTCTGGCTGATGACGTGCTATTGGTGACCAGTGCCGCGTGTTTTTCTGGTGCATCCAGACGCTTTCAGGGTGCAAGCAGAATCAACAGTTCTCGACATTCCTTAGCCGGCTGGAGAATAAATCCACATGCCAAGGACGAAATCTCGAGACGTTTCTCGCCTACCCCATGCACCAGGTAAAGACGCTGACAGCCAAGGCATAGCCACCTCGCCCAAGCACCAGGAAAGGGTAATGACAGCCGAGACATAGCCACCCCATCCAGGTAGGCACACATCACTGTACAACGACTTCACAACGGCGTACGGTTAGAGCCAAAAGTCGTGCGTGAATGAGTGGGTTGATCTGCAACAATTAAACTCCTACGCACTGAACGAATCATATGCATTGCATCTTCAGAAAGCCATAGGCACTTTCACGTGTTCAACGCATCACACTCATTTTGTGATCAAGGTTGCTCCTTTTTTCCCGTCTCACTTGAGCAGAACTCCGAGTTCAAAAGTAAGGATGTTTTTCACTCTAGATATTTAATGATTTCCCACGCATGTGTTTTCCCCAAACTTGTGTGCGACTCGCCTTACCGGAAGAAGATTCATATCTCCAGAGCTCAATGCGTCGACCCTGAATTCACCACCCGATCTGGAAATACCAGCACATGCGCACATATGCGTTTGCTGAGAACTCCCAATTCCTCGCATGTTGATATATTCCATATTTTTCATGGCTTGAACAAGTGGCTAATTCCTTTAAGGGAGCGGGGGAGGGGTGGCACACCATGAAGTGTCAAACTTCTGGTATATCTACTCTGATACGTACCAGAAGAGTCAAGTAAGCGAAACCCTTCCAAATGATATGGGACCGTCTCGGTGGTATGCGCATGGCCTGCCAATTACCTACGCGTCCGGTGTTTAGCAATTCAACAGATATGACGTCAAACCTCAACTACCTCACCTGATCTAATGACATTTCCTGCATTGCATGCATGGTGTAGTAAATTAGCACATATTGTATAAATCTCGTGTGAAAGAAAAATATTGTCGTTTCGTGCTGTTGTTTATAAATTCGGCTGGAAAACTGAAAGATGCGATGTTCGCACCACCTCGCCTCCCCCTTCCCACCCACAATCTGCTGGGAGCAATGCCCCTGTCATGCTTTGAAGTAGTGAAGAAGTTAATTTAATCGGCTCCCTACGAACCCCTCCAGATTGAATAAATGCTGTAACACAATAATGAAAACACCATCGGTGTGATCAGAAATGGACCTAAAAAAATATATATATTGTTATATATATATATATATATATATATGTATATATATATATATATATAATATATATATATATATATACATATACATATATATATATATATATATATATATATATATATATATATATATATGTATATATATATATATATATATATATATATATATATATATATATGTAAATATATGTATACATATGTATATATATATATATATATATACACATATATATATATACATATATATATATATATATATATATATATATATATATATATATATATATATATATATCGGTTCTGTATCAGAGTAGTTCGATTTGACATATAACGCAACTGGTGATAATCCACAGCCAGACCGGCAAATACTCTAGCCGAGCTAGCGAGTCAAGCCCAAGACCGAGTCGACCACGAAAAAAGAAACACTTGAATGATCCGTCCCGGTTCGGCCGGCCCAGCCGTCACGCTTTTCAGGCTTGTACCTTTGCAATAGCCTACCATGAAATACGAAACATAGGCATGCCGATGTAATTCATTCTCTGAAATTTGCATAGACAACAGCATGCTTAATATCCCTTCCAACACTTGAACACTTGAATGATCCGTCCCGGTTCGGCCGGCCCAGCCGTCACGCTTTTCAGGCTTGTACCTTTGCAATAGCCTACCGTGAAATACGAAACATAGGCATGCCGATGTAATTCATTCTCTGAAATTTGCATAGACAACAGCATGCTTAATATCCTACATCATTGTATGAGGGAACATGTTTCCGAGCTTTAACACTCGCACGTCCGGCGGTCCGCGCCAACTTCGCATGTCCCCGGGGGGGCAGATGTCTGCCCCCCCTAAGATCTCGAGAACTATGCTAGGTAGCGACAAACCGAAAGCGGCTTTGGATAGCTGGTGACAAGCTCTATCGCAAGTATTTCGGTCATTTTCTCGCTCAGGTCAATATTTAGGTCGCTGGGTCATCATATGTCAAATTCGACCAGATCGGGTGGGACCCTCAGATATTGGCACATATCTCAGGACCTGTAACAGATAGAAACAAACTGCAAATGCTATTCGACAGCCCTTGAAATGTGCTATCGACATACGCTGTGTAATTTAAGGTCAGGTCAACAGATGGGTCACCGAAACAATGACCTCAGGTCAAGGTCATCGGGTAGAGTAGGGAGGTCATGTAATATATCAATCGACACGTCTTGGCGATACCAGCACAATGACGATAATTTCAGCCTTCTAGCTGAATGCATTGCGATATAATGCGCAGAAATGTGCTAGTGATTTCAGGTGACCTCAGCTGACCTTGGTGGGGCCACTGAGCAAAGATGTCAGCGATAGCATTGCGAATAGCTTCCAACTACACGCCATAACGGTTGCAGATCATTCCGAGAGCAAATATGTAACCAGGAAACATTTATATATTTTTCCATAGGCCTATAATGGGTAAGCCATGGGCACGACCTGACCTCAGGTCAACGCTACGAAAAATCCGTGATATACATATTATGGACCCTGATAAGATCATGACGTGATATAAGTTTGAAATAAATCGCTCAATTATTGTGGGAGTGATGCCACCTAGAACTCGGAGGGACGTTAGGTCATTTCGCCTGACCTGGTGACCTGACTTGAGATGACCCAGGGTCAAAAATTTCTGAGGATATGCGGAAAAGACCACTGAGCAGCCATGCGAGGTTTGGCCTTGCTAACCCGATTAGTATGGCGGCAAAGTAGGAAAAACCGCAGGGGGGGCGGATATCCGCCCCCCCCCCCCGGACGTGCGCGGGTTAACGCTTCTGTCCAGCAGTGTCGAACAGCACAGGGCTGGAGGAAGTTGAGGGTTGGGCCGGCTGTTTTAATGTTAATTATCCATGATATGTTACGATTGTATAAAATGATATTTTTAACTGACCTTGTTAAGGACATACAAGGCATACGAGGCATAAAAGCATGTCATAACACATGTCACTTTACCTTAATGTCTGAGTTATTCAGTTGTTGCACTTGGTTGCGAAATGTGGTAAGCGTGTTTGAGTGAACCAGGCAGCAATTCAGACTTCCAACTCTGAATGGATGGAACTTATCACGCCGCGATCGTGATCCGGCCAACGAAGCGACTTACTACTCACATGACCCTTAATAGTCCGGTGTTGCAGACCAGGTACGTCTATCCAGGGCCATTTTGAGCCCTTGGGAGGGATTCATAATCAGTGCTTTCCTTTTGACATTTTGACAGCTAGTCTTAGCAGACGAGACAGTGGATATTTTATGCGTAATGGATAGTCCCGTTCCTTCTCATGCAACTTTGAGCTCCTCCACGTAGCGTCGTGCTGGAAGTTGGTGCTATGGAATAAAACTTAACGAATGCTTTCTAGCACATCAGTCAAGTGTCCACATGGTGACAGACGTCATGGCTGTGAAAGGTCAGCTAAGTTATGCTTTGCATAATTGTCTAACCTGTAACATATGACGCGCTTCGTGCATACAAGGAGACATACGATGGTCTTATTCACGGTGCTTGTGCATAATTACGCATCTGATCATACTGAATCGGTGTCATAGCATTTGGAAGGCAGTCAGTCACCACTAAAGAACAGATCGTAGGCCAGTGTCAACGGTGTGGCTTGACATCACCATTGTTAACACTTTTTCACCAAGTGATGCTGGTGGGGTCACAGCTTCGCTGGGCTAAACGCTATTAACTGGCTACGATTCTTCAGAATCTTACTCGACTGAGGAGAACGTTTTGTTAGACACATTGTATGCAAAATATGTCCAATTATTCAAGCCATTGTGCAAACGTATAGGTTGATGGAAGATTCTGATCCAGACGTCAAAAGAAGTCCGAAGAGAGTTAAAGGCTTCCTGACCGAGGTGGCCACGGCTTACGGTCACAATTTCCACTGAAATGCATTTGAGTCCCACTAGCGTTTTGGGGCAGTAAGCTGTGCCCAGGAGTGTGCCCGGGGTGTCACAGGTGCATGACAATGACAGTCTTGAGGTGCCCAGGAGTGTGCCCGGGGTGTCACAGGTGCATGCCCAGGAGTGTGCCCGGGGTGTCACAGGTGCATGACAATGACAGTAAGCTGTGCCCAGGAGTGTGCCCGGGGTGTCACAGGTGCATGACAATGACAGTAAGCTGTGCCCAGGAGTGTGCCCGGGGCGTCACAGGTGCCCGGGGATGTCACAGGTGCATGCCCAGGAGTGTGCCCGGGGTGTCACAGGTGCATGACAATGACAGTAAGCTGTGCCCAGGAGTGTGCCCGGGGTGTCACAGGTGCATGACAATGACAGTAAGCTGTGCCCAGGAGTGTGCCCGGGGTGTCACAGGTGCCCGGGGTGTCACAGGTGCATGCCCAGGAGTGTGCCCGGGGTGTCACAGGTGCATGACAATGACAGTCAGCGCGTGCAACCGGGTTATTGATGTGATTGGACAGATTCCGCGCTACATAGTGACACTGCACGAGCTGCTGACCCACACGCCACACAACCATGTTGAGCGGAGGTCGCTGGACGCGGCGCGCCGGCAGCTGGAACATCTGAGTCGGCAGATGCAGGACGAGGTACGTCGCTTCATGGTGCATCACGGGGTACGGCACCTCGTGCGGCACACGCAACTGCGTGTCCACAGATCTAGACAGAGGATGAGAGGCGAACTCTTTGGCTGCGACTGAACATCTACCGGCCAGTAAGCGGGACATGAACATGCCGATACCGTGCGCTGTGTCCATTGGCGGTACCGTGCGCCGTGTACGTGGCGGTACCGTGCGCCGTGTCCATGGCGGTACCGTGCGCTGTGTCCATTGGCGGTACCGTGCGCCGTGTCCATTGGCGGTACCGTGCGCCTTCGCAACAGTTCACAAGTTCTGACCTTCCCGCTCCCCATCACATCATTTACATCTTAGCTCGGTGCTCATGGCAAGGTATGCAACGCAAAACTTCCTTGAACTTCGGCCGGTGGTTTTTGTTTGTTTGTTTATGCATATTGTGTGTAATTCAAGTTCGTATAGTTCAGTGGGTGAACATGAGCAAATGTTCGATATTTTCGGGAGGCCGAACGGTGTTCAGCAATTTCGGGGTAATTTGTGACAGAGAAGATAAGTTCCCGTATCCAAAGTGCTAGGTGTCCAAATGTTTGTACAACTTTGGTGGTCCACCTCCCTTGTATTGCTGCAGGAGGGCAATACCGAATGACTTGGGAACCTTGACAAACTTAGTAGGGATAAGCATAACCATGGCATTGGGTATAAACGTTTATTCATCACTGTCTTGTATACCGAGGCTGAACTTTGCCTGCCGTTGGGAATGCGCATTGTGTTTCGAACCTACAGCTATCCAATGCAGCCCATTATTTCCACCTACCGACAACGGTGCAGTTTGACTCTGTGGTCAGTAGTTAGAGACTGGCGCATCACTGAGGCCTGCGTGATTGTCGCCACCGACAGACGAGCCAGGCAGAGAGCATGCTCAGGCAGACACCCGATGAGCGGCCGGCCGCGGCCAGCTACCCGCCGTGGGAGGAGAGCGGTCGTCAGCCGCCGCCACAGGGACGCTCTCCTCCTCCGCGAACCAACCGCTCGCGCTCCATCTCAGACTCGGGCGCCGGCTCGCTCTCGCTGTCGCCGTCGCCGTCCATCTCGAACCAGTCGCGCTCGCTCTCCTGCTTCCACCTGGAGTCGCGCAAGGCGTCCACCTCGTTCCCGCGCGTCTCGATCGACTTCCCGCGTGACAAAAAGGAGCTCTTCCTGTCGGAGGACGCCGACGACTCGTGGAACAAGGCGGGCGGCGGCCGTCAGCGCAGCCATAGCACGGTCAGCTGCCAGCCCAGCAGGGAGTTCGCGGCCGCGCTGCGACAGCACCGCCACTCGTGCCAGATCTTCGGCCGCGCCGACGACGAGGACATTCGCCGACTCAAGAGCGAGCGCAAGTGCTCGGCCGGGCCCCATCTGGCCGTGCCGTCGGTGCTAGTCAGCGACGCGCCCTCCTCCTCCTCTTCGCTGCGCTCCAGCATCTCATCTCAGTCCCGCTCGCCGCGCGGCAGACGCTCCATCACCTTCCTCTAGGCGGCCGGCCTGCCGCCGCTCCACCACCTTCCTCTAGGCGGCCGTCCTGCCGCCGCTCCACCACCTTCCTCTAGGCGGCCGTCCTGCCGCCGCTCCATCACCTTCCTCTACGCGGCCGGCGTGCCGCCGCCCCGAGTGGCGCCGGCTCGCAGCCGCTGTTGTGTCGCTGCCAGTCTGCCAGATGTCATGTCGCGCCCCCAAAAGCCGTGCTGTGTCGCATCCCACGGAACGAAGTGTGCCCGAGACCGTTGTCAGCGATGTGTGTCCACTGTAGGCGACAACCATTTACAGTGACCGTGTGTCGCAGCCCCTGGTGTGATGTTCTTTGGCAGCCCCCTCCTTCCCCGAGAACAGTAATGTGCCGCAGTCACCGAAAGTGATGCTGTGTCGCAGCCGCTGTCGGGCCGGCTGCGTTGCAGCCCGGTGCTGCTTCTTTTGCTTCCCTGCGCAGTTGTTGTGCCGCAGCTCGGTGAGTGTTGTGTCGCTGCTGTGCGAGCGTTGTGGTGCTGGCAGCGGTCGCAGTTGTTGTGCCGCAGCTCGGTGAGTGTTGTGTCGCTGCTGTGCGGTGTAGTGGTGCTGGCAGCGGTCGCAGCAGTGCCCCAGCAGGGTGTCGCCGATGTCGGCATGCCGTAGTGTCGCCGCTAAAGTGCGACAGACGACGGCCCAACAAATACTGGCGTCCCGACAACTGCAGCTGGGTGTAGTTGACTGCAGTCGCGTGGAGCTGTTTACAGTCAGTGGCCGTTCTCAAGTTTCCACCCGTTGTGCGCCAGATCTTTGATCCCACATTCCTGTCGGCTGCCACACTTCTTGCTGTGGCGGCGCCAGACGCCGATGACGCAACAATGACGTCACTTACGCCTTCTACGTGTCCGATGACGTCGCGTGTACCTCTGATTGGTCCGGTGACGTCACACCTATGGAGGACGAGACTACAGGGAATGAGACCACATGGAGTGGGACCACAGGGGGTGAGTTCACAGACGACGTGACCTCAGGGAATGAGACCACAGGGAGTGGGATCACACGGGGTGAGGTCACAGACGACGAGACCGCAGGGGACGGGGCCACAAGAAAGACTGCGGCAGGGGACGAGACTGTATGGGACGCAGATGACGAGACCACGAGGGACCTTGCCACAAGGGACGCGACTACATGGGATGAGACCGCGGGGACGAGACCACGAGGGACGATACGACAAGGGACGCGACTGTATGGGATGAGACCGTGGGGGACGAGACCACAAGGGGCGATACGACAAGGGATGCGACCGTATGGGATGAGACCGCGGGGGACGAGACCACGAGGAACGATGGGACAAGGGACGCGACTGTATGGGATGAGACCGCGGGGGACGAGACCACTAGGGACGATACAAGGGACGCGACAGTATGGCGTGAGTCTGCAGGGGGCATCAGCGTCTGCCCGCGCTCCCCGACGTCACCAAGGCGCTTACTTTATGAGTGCGTGTGATGGCAGTTATCCTTCGCTGTATGCAAATACAGCAAGCATAACTCACAAGTCGGCACCACAGCATAATTCACAACTCGGCATTGGGTGGGATCAGCGTCACCCGACGTGAAATGCTAACAGACGACGCTTGGTGCTAGGATCACGTAAGCTCAGAGTTCTCTTTTTGACACCGTACGTTCGGACGAGTTTTGTAGAACGGATGTAATTGTGACTGAAAGGTTAGCTGCTGCGGAAATGGTGCTAGCTTTTCTCAAGCATAGCAAGGAGATCAATGGATGATCTGTGGCAATGAGACGAAAATTCATATTTAAATTAAAACTTTTCGGTATCGTTTCGGCTGAAGGCAATAGCCGATGAAGGCAATAGCCGAAACGTAGGCAAATATGCCGAAAAGTTTACATTTAAATACCAACTTAAGTCTCAGTGTCATCGATCACCCAAGCGTCACAGCATTGGAACCAAGCACTTCGATATCACTTCAGAACTGAAACTTTAGAGGACATGGACTAAGAACAGTACCAAAGCTAATTTTGCGGGTAGCACTAAAGCTAGCAGAAAGGTAAGCCTTAAACGCAGCATCTAGGTCAACACTGAAGTCGTCAAAACTAGGGTCAACAATGAGGACAATACACAGCTTGACTGACGCTAAGGTTAAATCTAAAGTGACATTCACGTTCACAATGGGATTAATATCAGCAGTAAGTCGAAGCTTAATCAGACCAAAAGTCAGGCAGTCAAAGCTCAGCTCAATATGAACAGCAGGAAGTCAAAGCTCAATATGATCAAAGTTCAGGCTAAAAATACGTCCGATAATGGGGCCAAAATATGGCCGCCAACACCGTCTACGTGAAATTCAACACTTTAGTCAGTGCAACAATGGAAAACAATGACAAAAAAAAATGCAAAACTGAGATCAACAGCATGGCTAACACAGAATGACAGATAACACAGAGAAATAGCACTAAGGTCTCTCAAAATGTCGACATCAATGAAAGCACTAAGTTCACCACTGAGGTCAAAACGCAACAGCTGACGGTCTCCCAAGTTGGCGAGACATAGCTGCAGCATCGTCATCCCAGAGCAGCGATACGGCATTGCACCAAGACGAGGCTGGAGGCGGTAATCAAATTTGTATTTGAAGACGGATGCTTGAACAGCACTGCCCTTCGCTGGTGTTCCGACATTTTAAGTCATTCAGCCAAACAGGGATGCTGGTGCAGCCCACTGCAGCATCCAAACGTGAAATGGTACACGGGAGGGAGAAATCAGAGCCGACGTAAATTCTGGTCATTTGTATCTACAATGGATTATGACAAACATGATAGCATGTATGTATTATCAGGTAGGTATGGCAACTCAACATTGGCTACTTTATCTTCCACAGTAATTATTGCCCATTATTTACACTCCACGTACTTCGCCGGGCCAGCAGTCAGTGAATGCTGTGCATGAGTTATATAGTTTGCAATGAGAATTACGCTGCTGATCTTGTATTTCTAGAACCCAAAAGCCATAACATCGCCTTCACCGTCTCAACGCTTTCGGTGACGAAGCCGTTTCTTTCAACTGATCTTTCGATGGATGTTGCCAGCGTCTGGACATACACAATATATCATAATTACAGTATTTTGTCGCACCGCTCTGGTGCAAGCCCAAGCAAGCTTGTCACCGCCTCTATAAACACGGCTACCTCTCTGCCCTGTACAGGTCACGTGACTACTCTCCCCGGACAGGTCGACACAGTTCGGTACAGGTCACGTGGCTATTCTGTCCGCACATGACACCAAACAGCCCGCGAACACGGCACTGGCTTTGGTCTTGTCAGAGGTTGCGGCGTTCTCTGTCGGGGAAGCTGCCGGCTGCTCATAGGTCCCAGCATTTGTGCGAATTCTGTTCCTTTGTCAATGCATTTCAGTATTTTGATGGAGAAGGTGGGAAGCGATGTGAATGCACCCGCTATGGGCTGAGTTTCAGTGTCTGCCTAATATTACTCTAAGCAAGGCCAAGGATCTGGGTCGAGAAAGAGTGCTTGCTAGTGAGTAAGGTGAGCAACCTACTATTGAGACACTTGGCGAAATTTGCATGTGAGTCGTTTTGTTTGCGTACAAGCCAGGGGCGGACCGAGACATTTTCCTGGGGAGACAAGTCCTCGGAGGGACACCTTCCCAGCAACAATTCGTTCAGTGCGGTGAGGAGAGGGACTCACTCCAGTATGCTGAGTATCGAGTGCATTTGAGCTTTTCATCTTAAATGGGCGTCTTTGGTTAAACAAATCCGCCTAGTGTGGGGAGGATTCACTCGAGCCTTCCGGAGGGGCATCTTTCCCGGCCAGAGAGGTGTCACCTTTCTATTGGGGAGGGGCACATTCGCCCAGTGCCTCTCCCCCTGCATTCACCCCTGGTACCACCAGATGAGCTGACCGTGCCTGCAGACGCAGCACACCGAACCTCAAGCGTCTGTATCGTGTCTGCGTCAAAGTGCGGACGACTTTTTTTGCTAGCTAAATAAGTTGTAGTTATGTGTGCTGTTCACCTATGACGAAACGAGAATATGATTCTCACCTTGATGTTGTCTCACTTCAGTTCAGTGTCGTTGTTAAAATTGTACTTTTACTTGTTTTACTATACGATTAATGTATTCCGGTTAAAGATGTTTAATGTTATCACATGCTTTCGAACCATATTTTTTCCATCCGTGACCTTATCAAAGCCACACGAGATCATTTGATTCGTTGACCTCGGGTGACATTTTAGAGTTAAAAATCATTCGAAGATACTTTAATAGCTGTGTAATTAAAGACCTGCTTCAACGCAATAAGGACAAACGTAATTATTTCTGTGAGTTATATAATGTATGTTTCACGACGCATAAAAAGACTACGTGTGGTGAAACAGAATACATTAAAGGTACATAAAAATTGCTTAATTACTTTTCTTACTGTGGTGGAACAGGTCTGAGCTTATAAAATTGAGCTAAACATTCAGGCTGTGAAACAATCATTTTTCCCTCGTTGGCTACACAGAAAATATCTCTTCTAAGTTTTTTTACTTCCAATAGCTGTATATCAACACTGCCTGAATTGTGGAAGCATGACTTGACCCCGCCCGTCAATTATGTATGTGATGAGATTAAATAAGGTGTCGATATATTTACAAAAACCTAAGCTATGTACTGGTGTGTATTATGTGGCTCTCGCTCAAATATATTTGCCGTTGCTGAACTTATCGCTATCTATATTTTGTTTGGGTGTAGGGGGCCATGGATGTACAAGTTTGGCCGAAAGTTGTACAGTCCGGTACATTTAAATTCTTCTCTCGGCAAGCAGATCGTGCCCGGGAATTTCCTCATGGCTTCTTCAATTCGATGCGAAGTGAAGTTGGGGCAGCAGTACATAGGAATGGGAACGCCAGCAAAACACTCTTGTTGGAGAGATGTACCATGCCGTGATGCTACCGGAAGGCGAGATTCTGCTTAGTGTGCTATATTATGCAGCAACAATAACCGCTTTAGGCGAGATTCTGCTTAGCATGCTACATTATGCAGCAACAATAACTGCTTTAGGCGAGTTTCTGCTTATTGTGCTATATTACGCAGCAGCAATAACTGCTTTAGGTGAGTTTCTGCTTTGTGTGCCATGATACGCAACAATAATTGCTACAGGCGAGCTTCTGCTTAGTGTGCTATATTACCTAGCAACAATAACTGCTTCAGGCGAGTTTCTGCTCCGTGTGATATGTTAAAGCGTGCCCAACTGATACACTTCTTTATAGTACAAGTGACTATTTCAGTGCTTCAGTCACGGCCACATGCGCTCACCCCCTGGTTTTGAGCCTTGTCCACGAGCGATTTTCTGCCGTGCGCGGACATAGTTGTCATGTGACGTGAGCCGGGACGAGAGATGGTCGTATTTATACAGGCGGCGGCAACATAGCGTTGCCGCCAACTTGGCCTGCTTCATCATGAAGCGGCGTAAGAGTAATTTGGCTGTGTTGTGTAAGTCTGGAGGCTAACAACTTGCATTGTGCAGCTCTAGATATTGTATCATAAGCCAATCGACAGGTCTCGGTGGATCATGGTGAATATCCAAGCATCTAATGCCCGATCAATATCAGAACAAGACTTACAGACAATTTACTGTCGGGGTCTAGAGATGAATATCCAATTTGACGAGGGAAATTGCAAGACCATGTCCAAAGAGTTACAACCACATCCGCACACCCTGCTCCGCCTCACACTCTATCCAGCGTTACAACCACATCCGCGCACCCTGCTCCGCCCCGCACTCTATCCAGCGTTACAACCGCATCCGCGCACCCTGCTCCGCCCCACACTATCCAGCGTTACAACCGCATCCGCGCACCCTGCTCCGCCCCACACTCTATCCAGCGTTGCAACCGCATCCGCGCACCCTGCTCCGCCCCACACTCTATCCAGCGTTGCAACCACATCCGCGCACCCTGCTCCGCCCCACACTATCCAGCGTTACAACCGCATCCGCGCACCCTGCTCCGCCCCACACTATCCAGCGTTACAACCGCATCCGCGCACCCTGCTCCGCCCCACACTCTATCCAGCGTTGCAACCGCATCCGCGCACCCTGCTCCGCCCCACACCCTATCCTATATCGTTCTCCCTATACTACTCTCTTATCTCCTTCATCTCGTCGTCTCGAACTAACCAGAGCAGGTCAAGGATACTTCAATCCAAGCGCAACGCATCAAACCAAAGGCGTGACGATCGACCTCTTCCTGGTCCAGTTGGGTCGTGCCAGTCGGGTCGGGTTGGGCCGGGCCGGGCCGGGTCGGCTTGGGCCGGGTCGGGTCGGGTTGGGCCGGGTCGGGTTGGGCCGGGTCGGGTTGGGCCGGGTTGGGTCGGGTTGGACCGAGCCGGGTCGGGTTTAGCCGGATCGGAGGTAGTCTCGTTCAGGCTTGGCTTTTTTTCTTCTTTTTTAAATTTAATCCGAATTCTTGCTGGGGTGGCTTTATGAACCATGGTTCTGTTGCTAAGCAGAGCTTGTTGCGTGAACACCGGCCCAACCACCCGATCCAGAGCTCAAAAAAACTTTCGGTTGTCGCCGACGAGATTCAATTCTGGGAAATTGGTCGCCGATCAGGAACGGGTCCAATGGGGGGGGGGGCCCTCCATCGGGATTGGATAACATTAAATTTCCGAAACGTGCCTTTTCGTGATTGCCCCTTTTTGAAGATCTGTCTGCCTTCCAGCCTTTCATCGATTTTTTATTCAGCAATAGGTGTCGCTTGTCGCCCTGAATAAATATTGGCGCGCCAAAAGGAGTGTTATCCTGCCGGTAGGAACTTCGAAATCCGTCACCGTCGCATGCAGGGAAGAGGCTGAGAGACTGTCTGTAAATCATTTGTTCATTGACAGTGCAGATGAACAAAGTCGCTCGGAGACAGTGGAGGATGAACAAAATTTGCTCGAAGGATGACACAAACTGGAGTTTGGCACATAAAGATGAAAAATCCAAAGCAATATTTGGCAATCTGACATCAATTGCCGATCAATCTTCCACCGTGTATATAAGAGATGAAATGTCGAGTCCCATATGAATACTTAGAAATCCCATTAACTGTTATTCACATCATGTTGCACACAAAACAACGAGCATTTATTCATTGCTGACAGGTACAGTATTTTTACACGTGGATGGTAGTAACCGAACCAACTAGGAGACATAAGCCCCTTTGTTTAAGCTCGTCTTAAGCACATTTCTCAGCTGGGACATTTTGTGGAAGAAACATGAAAACACGCTGATATGAATGGTATCCTGGTCCAAATGAACGTCGGAGGTGCACTTCTAAATAGCGTCCTTCAGGAAAAATGATTTTTTTCTAGGCAATGTAAGATTAGATGTAAGATATATAACAACTGATATAACATTTTACACCATTGCCTATCAGTTTTAGCCGCGGTAGTGGCCGTCTCACAAGTGCGGCAGTGATTACATCACAGCCGTCACAGTGGCCACCTCACAGGTGCGGCAGCGGTTTCCTCACAGCCATGACAGCGGCCGCCTCACAACCATGACAACGACCGCCTCACAGTCCTAACAACGGCCGCCTCACAGTCGTGCCAGCGGCCGCCTCACAGTCGCAGCGTGGCCGCCTCACAGCCGTGACAGCGGCCGCCTCACAGCCATAGCAGAGGCTACCTCACAGCCGTGACAGCGGCCGCCTCACAGCACCAGCAGAGGCCACCTCACAGCCACAGCAGAGGCCGCCTCACAGCCGTGACGGCGGCAGCCTCAAAGGTACGGCAGTGGCCACCTCAAGTAGTCATCACAAGCATCACAAGTAGTCACAACTACTTCGCCATAACTCGAAAGACGTAAACTATGATAAGCTCAAAAGATCCCTCGACGACTTGTGGTGGGAGATCACAGTTCCTTCCATCGCCTCAACCCCCCCCCCCCCCAATGCTTGTGAGGATAAAATTGTTCAAGCGAGGGTTTCTTTGCAGCACTCTTTATGTGATAGTCTGTGTGTGCCACGTCATGGGCCCACGTCAGGGGCGTTCCGTCGAACAATCAACTGATGTGAGACGTTTTGGTGGTCAGCACGTGGTTTGTGCCAAACATGGCTATATCTGTGCGTGCCATACTTTTAACCACGCCCTCGGCGAGATAAGCCACATATGCATCACCAGTGCCGAGACTTGCACTGCGAGCGCAGCAGTTTCTTCAGGACGTGGTAAGCGGCGCGGACGGACCCTGGCAGCACGGTGTTGAGAGTCAACTCGCTAATGTGCAGGCGAGACGCAGCTGCCAGTGCAATGCCGACGACGCTCTAGGTCGGCGACTCCCGGATGGCGCGCAGGTCACCGACTATGCGGATGTCAATCTTGTAGGATCATTTCTTGTTATTGTTGTACTTTGGAGCAGCCTAGCGAATCCATGCTCATAGTTTGGTTCTTGCAGTGCGGAGTCAGTATCAACGTGAAGGCCGATATCCCCTAAGCTTGATAAAAGAGAAAAGGGTTCACACAAAACGCAATGCGTGCGGGGACTTTAGTAATAGGCGACGGTGTGTTAACTGAGATCAACGCTAATAATGCGAATTTGAAGTGAAATATTTGGTTGGCCACAAGATATCAAGATATTGCGCCAACGACAAAAATGTTGCACCATGTTATTGTCCCACTCAGTTGAACATGGAAGAATATGCAATCTATAGTGATTAGAAAAGGGGTGTGTACATATGCCACCAGATTAGTGACTGCCATGGTTGGAAAAATAGGATATTCCTGTATTTGTGGCATCCAGAACTCATCCTCTTGAGGAAATCTTCCTCATTTTTTCACTTCGAGGTTCAATGGTGCTGTTAGACTATGAACTGCTCTGTGCTCAAGATTCACTGGAAAGTGTAGGCCGATATTCCGATGTCATCGACTGGAATAACAATATCCTCTCAATATTCAATTACCCATACATTTTCCTCTCCACATCCAGGATTACAAAACTCAAATCCAACCGTGGTGACTGCTGACATGTACTCTGTCCAACCAGGATTGGACAAATGTTCCTGTAATGGATGTTTGTCATCCAGAACATTATCCTCCATGAAAAAGCATGGTCTTTTTGGCCAAAAGATTGGAGATATTTGAAAATGACTGCAAACTTCCTCCTGTTATATAAACATGCCCAAGCTGACAGGACAAATACAAAAAGGAGTTTATGGTTAAAAAAGACAAAATTGCAACTTTGGAATGGAATGCCAAATATTGTACTCTCGAAATGCAGCAGTAAAAACAAATTGAGCCATGTTCAGCATTCCTTGCTTTGAAACTAAAGAATTCCACCTGAGTTTTCGCATGCAGCACCAAACATACTGCATATGTACAAATATATTACAGCTGATGACAGCTCTATTGAAGGGCTCTATTGAAATGTATCATACAAACTTTACTCGTTTTCAGATTTTTCCATATGTTGAACCAAGTTGAAAAATACATATTATTCTGGACATATTTAGCATAGTTCCAGCAAAAAACAACACAGAAATAATGGTGCATATCCAGGGATATTTATCAAAAAGGATGCTTGAACCAAGCATCATTTTTTCCAAGCATAACTCAACACATCTGTACATGTTTCATAATGTTTCTACAGTGCCCAAAAATTCTGGCACAATTATTATACATTCAAATCTGACATAGCATGCATGTATTGATTTTTCACTATATTGGGATGCCGAAGACAGATATCCTGGCCAGAGTAGAAAAACACCATCTATCCTAGATATATCCCATTCTAGATATATGGATGAAACCCATCAAAAGAAAAGTACCAGCATTGTGCTGCAATATTCATGCATATTAGCATTGCAGCTTATTCTTTAACAAAACATTGGAGATGGCTCATCAAGTTCTGGTATTACAAGCTGGATGGCAAAGAAAATGAAAGCAATAAGACCAATTATCAGCACCAGTTCGATAGTTAAATGTTCTTCCATATATATTTACCTAAACCTTTTCCACTTGCCATCTTCAGGACTTCAGTAATTTGCAGGTTGGACTGCATGCAAGAAGTGCTAATCAGTAATCAGATGTTGTCATCTGTAAAGCAGGTGTTAGGATAGGATATCCTAGGTTACGATTTTAAATTTAATGAACTAAAAGTATAAGTTAATCTTCTTGCCGCAAAAGGTGGTAAATTTATGACTTCAGGTATTTTTTAATTATTGGACTTACTTTTCCAATGGTTTATGAACATGGTTAACATGATGTGGCCACTCATTTCCTCTGAAAATGATTACTTTTTCAATTGACAGGCAAAAGAACACCTAAAATGGGACTTTGAGTTGAATAATGATGGTATTTCAAGGAACCAAATTCTATTAAATTGCACTTTTAGGTACATTTTTTATTCATGGAATTAATTTTCCCAATGCAATGTTTATGTAGGTGGATAGCATTGTGTGACCACTCATTTCCTCTGCAAATCAATATTTTTCGGTTGGCAGGCAAAATAACACCAAAAAACAGGCTGGAGTTTGATAACAGCATAAAAATAATGTTCAAGAGAAATACAAAATGTAGCACAACCTAACCTAAGCTTGCACGCAGGAAAATAAATTCCTTAAAAAATGGGAAATTTTCAATTTTCTTCTGAAGCATTTTCACATAAAAACCTTACATTGCAGAACCTAGTTAACAAATTAAACTTAATCTGTTTTGAAGAAAAGAGCACTTTTTTGTTGACAAAAATATTTTTTTTTATTGGGAAGTTTCTTCAAACTGAAGAGAAAAGCCTAGCCTAACCTAACCTAACCAAACCTAACCTCATTTTTGCTTTACGGGGTAAAATGTGTACAACTTTTTTTCCTGGATACCTTAAAGTGCGATAATACACAAAATTGTGAGATCGTGTTTCTGAACATGATTAAGACAATGGGACCATTCATTCCCGTTCAAAATGCAACTCAATGATTGTTGCTCTTTATTTGTGTGGAAGAACTTTGGTTTCTCTTATCCCGAAGAAAGAACGTTTAGCTCTGTTATATTATTTTAAGAAGGAATATGCCTAGGTTAGGATGCGAAGCCTGCAATGACATATCGGGTCTAAAGCATTACAAAATTTCCCTACCAATATTTTGGTATTATTGTGCATACCAACTGGAAAGTGCCTATGCACTTGTGCTGGTAATACGTGGCTGGGTAGGCCACATCCCACATCATCTTAATCATATCAAAGAGCATGCTTTTACAATATTTATGTCTTGAAATGCCATATCTTCAGTAAAATAGTTAAACCTCCCAACATTTACACTCTGGACACTGCTACATCTGGCCATATCCTGGCCATATCCTTGTACCTAGGAACGTCCCTACTTAGGTACCTATCCACCTACGTACATACCTAGGTACCTACCTACACAGGAGCATCAACATACCTTTCTGCATTATTGTCATCCAGTTTGACGAGTTTGAGACATCCGACCTCCAGGAGTAAACTGGCTCCCGGTAAATATTTCAAATGCTCATGATCCTCATGTTTGTTCTTGGTGTGGTTGTGGATGTTCTGCTCAGCTCTTGAACACGAACATCCTTTGTGGCCACAAAACGCTTCCCCTTATTATTATTTTTCCGGCTTGCAGCCTTCTCCTCTCATTCTCTTAACCTTTTGCTGGCTTTTATCTTTTACAAATAGTCCACGCCTGGATATCTAACTAGGCACCTACCTCGGAAGTGACAATATTAATTAAGGCAGCTCAGCAATCAATTCACAAAAACACGACATTAATTCACCACCACGGTTGGGCACAGTTACCCATAAACCAATTTTCGAACGAATGATTGAACAAGTCACCAAGAGTTGCCTGATTTCCAATTCCATATTTATAACTAGATTTCTAGGCGACGACCACGACAACCATTTTGTCTCCGTCTCGTCGGCGCTTTTGGCGACCACGGTATGCCACTGGTTTAGCATTGTGGTTGTCGGGAAAGCGCAGTCCTGTGCCGACAGGAGGTTCTAGTATAAACATGGTAAGCAAGAGGGACGGGATATTTGGTAGAATTCGCGGTACGGTCCTAGTATACTTTTTATCTCGAAAAATATCAGTGCTGCTAAATACAACTTACTGATATATCGGCGAATTATGTCCTTTATGGCTAAAATCTTGACGGACGTATGAAAGCAAAATTCTGGTTTCGGTCGCCACTGAAGCCTGGTGAGACAGTAACTGTTAGCCGACGCTATCGCTAGGACGGCGCTTATTTTGAGCCCTGACCCGATCCATGAATTCCAGTTCGACGGCAGAATTTAGACTGAAAGTTTAACGTGCCGTCAATGCACCGACACGGCCGCCCGGTAGCTCGTCCCCGGCCTTATCGGGCCAGCTGCCAACTGACCCTCCCAGCCGGGTGCTAAACGCTAGCCCGTGAAGCGACTCGAACCCAGCGTTACCAGGACAGGGGAGATCAGTGCAGGCAAGCGTTCTTACCAACTGAGCCACCGGGGCGGGAATCATAATGAGTGAATAGAGAACATCAGCACAGCCTTGCTCATTATGTAACACGAGTGTGACGTATGCGGTTGAGCAAGACTATATGGACACCGCGGCGGCTGAAATTCGGTGAAGATAGTTGCAGGCAGCTGCGACGCGATAGCCTGAATGCATGGTTGCATTAGCATTTTATGTTGGGTTGTTGGTGAGTATGTGTCTCCAAATATGGCTATCCGGTATTTCCAGCATTCTCAATGGGTGTTGTTTGCCAGATGGGTGGACATAATTATAAATGCTGGTAAATTTGACAAAGCTGCATTTTCCAATGTAAATACGTAAAATACCGTAAACAATGTCCACAGTGAAGTGTGGGGGGTTTGGGAATGGATTGTCCGGCCCAGCATTTACAGGTCTTACTGAATCGTTGAGCTACATGTCTGCCATATATATGCCGATATATTTTATAAATACGCCGATATGTTGTATAATGCCCAGGTAGCAGTCTTCCTGAACATCCAAATTTTCACTAGGTTTTGTCGCCGTGCCACGCAGTTGACATAACATGGAATGAAGCCGCGTCAGATACATACGTATTGAATGGAAAGCCACTAGGTAAATACACGAAGTTAATGTAGCAAAACCAAAGCTAAATGACAGCATTGGAGGGGCTTGCTTGCACTGCTCGAGGAAAACATATTGAGTATGTGTGGTGGGAGAGTGCGTTCTGAATTTTTCAACTCAACTTTGGGTGGGCACACTTTAGCATTGGCTGGGCACGAGATTGGAGGGCACACTTTAACATTGGAGATTTATAAAAAAACTTCACTTTATGAGAGCTACTGAGTGGGCATACGAACTTCATGTCCGAAAGCTGAGGTAAATTCCGGCTAGTTCAGGCTAATTCAGGCCACTTCAGGTTAGTTCGGCTACTGGACGACCTTGCATGCACTGCCGGAGGAGAAATCTATTGCGTGTGTGTAGTGGGAGAGGGTGCGCTCAGGACTGGACTTCAGCTAGGACTGTTTGGTGGGAGAGTGCTCGCTCAGGGCTGGACTTCAGGTTCTGTTCGTCCGATCAAATATTGCCGACAACCAGCTTCACGCCCTCGCTATTGTAATGAAGGGAAGGATAGGCAAAGAGCGCGCTTCTCTTTCTCTCTCTCTCTCTCTCTCTCTCTCTCTCTCTCTCTCTCTCTCTCTCTCTCTCTCTCTCTCTCTCTCTCTCTCTCTCTCTCTCTCTCTCTCTCTCTCTCTCTCTCTGTGTCTCGTAGCAAGGTACTTTGCGATCATGTTTCGAGAGGTGTTAGACAAAAACACTGTTGTAATTAAATACAAATCTTACCACGACTGAAAATTGCGCGCTCTCCTGCTGATTGTTTTGAATCGTGGTGCTCTTTATAGACCTAAGTACCTAAGACCAAAACATTAACCCACCGATCATGATCAACTGTAGACTTCAGTGCTCCACTCTTGAGTTTGGCCGACTGAATTCTGTTGCGCTAGAAATATTCTGCAGTTTTAATTACCTGATTGGTTCATTTATTGATCAATGAATCTTTGTGCCTGACATAGCTCATCGGGAACAAGACCAGCCAGTTGGAGGTGCATATAGAGCCAAACCGGATCAGTTGTCTATGGTACCGAGGTTTCAAAGAAAGTGTCGAGAGTGATAATGTTCACAATGCCAATAGTCTTGAACTAAGGTCCACCGCTTGACCAAATACCCGCGGCCACACTTCCGTCACATACTTAAATGCTGGCCAACGCGCTGCTAAAATGCTTGGCCATGCTGGTGGCAGTTGCGGTAATAGTGTTCCATTTCACCGAAGGCCAGCTACTGTGGCTACACCCGGAAGTGCTGGCAGACGGCAGAGCTGGCGCCGCGCGGCGCGGCCGGTATTGTTGTCAGGTAAGAGTCCGGGTCCGTCAGGGGTCAGCTGCGCCACAGAGGCAGGCGGCGCGGCCGGTATTGTTGTCAGGTAAGAGTCCGGGTCCGTCAGGGGTCAGCTGCGCCACAGACGGCAGAGCTGGCGCCGCGCGGCGCGGCCGGTATTGTTGTCAGGTAAGAGTCCGGGTCCGTCAGGGGTCAGCTGCGCCACAGACGGCCATGACCGGGCGCCAACAGCCGGTCGGCGGCACAGTCGGCGCCGGCCCACTGACAGACGGCAGAGCTGGCGCCGCGCGGCGCGGCCGGTATTGTTGTCAGGTAAGAGTCCGGGTCCGTCAGGGGTCAGCTGCGCCACAGACGGCCATGACCGGGCGCCAACAGCCGGTCGGCGGCACGGTCGGCGGCACAGTCGGCGCCGGCCCACCGCACGCCGGCAAATCAATACGCTCACAGCAATAGTGCTGCTCCTTTTGGAGATCGATGCATGCGCGGCCAGCGCGGAAGCCATGCCTCTCTGTCCGCAAAGCATATCCGAACAGACCCGAATACACACGAACACAAACGGGCACCCCGAGCACATCCAAACATACATCTGCACACTCGTGCACACTGGAACACGCCCGAACATACCTCAGCACACCTGATCATGCCCAAGCACATAAGAGCAAATCGGAGCATGCTCTATCATGCCCCAGGACACCCGAACACGTGGAACAAGCCCGAACATGCCCGAGTACACCAGAACATGCCCAAGCACATAAGACCACATCAGAGAACAACCGAACATATCCCGGCACACCCGAACACACTGGGGTACGCCCATAGCATATACGCCCATAGCAGCATACCCCGAGCACACCTGAACATGTCCGAACACATAAAAGCACATGGGAGTACACACGAACACACGGCAATATGCAGAAGCACAACTGAACACACCGGTCAATTCACCTCGGTAAACAGACCAGCAAATGTCATAACATCCCGTCTGCGTTTCATGTTAATTTCTTTTACGGCGGTGCCCCTTCTTATATGGTCGCTTCTTTCACCTCGTTCACCCAGTGAGTCTGTACTGCGCTGCATCATTCGATGATATCGTACCAATATTTGTGGCTAGAAATAGGACATTGACATTTAATGTTCACTCATGATCGGTGTTTTTGCGCAGTATCTGTGTACATGGAGTGAACGGTTGTGGATAAAGAAGCACCCTGCTGAAGCCAGTACCAAGTAGTTGCAAGTGGGGTAGCCAGGATTTGGTCCAAGGGAAGAGGGAGAACATCTGAAGAGGGCCCCGCTACCTACCGAGCCCTCCCCCTCCCCATTTTTTCGAATCTCTTCGGAGTTCGTTCACTTGATTTTCAAAGGGCCCTTTATATATACATATATATATATATATATATATATATATATATATATATATATATATATATATATATATAATCTCTAATGAAGACACGAATGTGATTAGCTCGAGTAAAAATACGAGTGATCATCTCCATGGACACAATTGCTCCCTTCTGTTATCCGCAACGTTCAAACATAGTATAATAGGGAAGGTGTTCATGATACGATTGGGGCCAGTGCCGCGCCAGGATTTTCCTTAGGGGAGCCGGACAAAATAATGCAACGAAATAAAGAAAGTTCAACGTTTTTCGTGTGGACAATCCTTTTTTAATCTAGTATATTTTGGTTGCTAAGGGGCGCGGGCCTTCGTGCCCCCTTGGCTGCGACTCCGGTTGGGCTCATATTGTTGCGCCTTTTCAACACCGTCATACTTTATCAAAATGAGGCATGGATACTAGTGGGGAAAATAAGTGCAAGATTTGGGGACAGGGAAAGGACAAGCTACATTCCTGACCAGCTATGCCGAGCACACAGTATCATACAAATTGTTTTTCTTTCCTTTTGCATAACCGGTGTCGCCCGGGTCCCAGGCGAAATAACTGTTACCGCTGGAGCGCTCGTTATCACAGCTATCGCTGGGTTGTTTGTTTCGCCATCGCTGGAGCGACCGTAGCTGCTGGAGTAGCTGTAGTCAAGCGACTGGGACAGCTGTGGCCGTTTGGGCTGTCGTCACCACCAGGCCGGTTGTGGCCGTTGGGGCGACCGTGTCCATCTGCCGCTGAGGTGGCGGTGGGTGACCTTCCCTGTTATTGGCTCTCACAGATATCTTATCTCTGATGCTGGCCCTCAGTATTCCTCTCACCCATCGCCAGTTCTCAAAGACTCTCTTAGCTCTCAGAGGGCCCCGATCTATCAGGTGCTCATCCCAAAGCTCAGGAATATCCCAGTCCAGTCATCTCTGGCTCTCTGGGGACCTATTCATTCGTCAAGAGCTCTCTCCATCTTGCGTGGGCTATTCCCAGTCCTCGACACTGTGTCTAGCTTTCGGGGGAATTCTGCAGCTCAGAGACCGGCCTCACAATTTTTAGCAAACATCGCCAGCTCTTGGAACTCTCCTTAACTCTTATGTGGCTCAGTTAATCCATCAGTGTTCCCCTAAGCCTCAGGAGAATCCCAGTCCGGTCCGCTCTTACTCTCACGGGACCTCCCGAGTCCTCGACAGTCTTTCGGGCTGGCAAAGGCATTCTAGCTCTGAAATCGGCTCTCGGCATTCCTCACAACCATCGCTAGCACTTAGGGAATCTCTTTGGATCTCAGTGGGCCCTGTTCTTCTCATAGGAACCCCCATACAAACCACTCGGGCATCCCAGTCCAGTCATCTCTAGCGCTCAGTGACATATTAAATCGTCCGTGGTCCTCTCCAGCTGTTAGGGGCCCTTCCCACACTGACAACACCCCTCGACACCTTTCTCACAAAGGTTATCGTTTTACACTCGTCACGAGACTCCGAGAACGATACGAGAACTGTGTAATACAATTTGATGTTCTCCGAGCTCATAGTGTATGATAGTGTATGTCTATTAGTGCTCATAGTGTATGTCTATTAGCAGGAGTCTCCGAGAACCATAGCAATGTTGGAGATGGTTCTCGATGATACAGAATTGGTGCGAGAGCCAGGAAAGGTATCCATACTCGTTCTCACCGTTCTGAACCGCGCGTCTCCTGTAGTGCAATTCGACGCCATCTTCCTTTTTCGACCGCTTGATGGAATAGCCGTGCATGGTGAATATAAGTTCATTTATCTAGCATTTTTAAATTGTCAGCAAACAGAGGGAAGATGTCAGTCAAATGAAAATAATGTATTGGAAGTCTTCTTTAGTGTTGCGATTTTACCAAATTGAAAGTATCGCCAGGTGGGAAATGTCCATGGCTGGGATGGGTGCGCCACTATCACACACTCAGTAATAACAACAGGCATGGGTTGAGAAGCTTTAAAATTATTGGTGAGGTACAGTGCATGGAGGAAATGAGTGTTGCTAACGTGATTGGTGGGGACCTCCCATAGCATCCCATGCTAAGAGAGTTTGCACATGGTAAGAGAGAAAGAAGTTTGTGGGATCAATGCAAGGATGTTGGGCACAGGCCCCACCAAAAGCATAGGGAACTCCATCCCTGATGATAAACATACACAATGGCAGGCAAACAATGAATAGCTGATAGCATGAAGAAATAGGTGTAAATTCGCAGTTTGAGGTAATTGTTGAATGATTGGAATTTATTTTTCCAATGCAATGTTCATAAACGTGGTTAACATGATGCGACCACTCATTTCGTCCGCAAATGCATACTTTTCAGTTGGCAGGCAAAACAACTCCAAAAACTGGGTTTTTATTTTGTTTTTGTTTGCACAAAACAAAAACAAATTTGGGTTGTGCAATATAAAATCAAAATGTTTAAAATAAAAATAGCAACTTAAACTAGCCTAACCTAGCCTAACATTCCAGGCAAGAAAAACACTCTTTAAAAAAGGGAAATTTTCAAGTACTTTTTCTGGTAAAAAATAAAACAAAAAATATAGCCTAACCTAACCTAACCTAGCCTGATCTGTTTTTAAAGAACCACAAGTCTTTTTCATTTCACAGGAACTTTTTTGAAAATTGTTGCAACTTAACACGAGCCCTGGAGGGCCTCTGAAAAATACGCGCACTGGAGGGGGGAGCGGATTCCGCCCCCTAAGATCTCGGCTCCTATTAAAGCTGGAGTAACGACATTCTCAGGGTAGATGGGTACGGTAGTGAACTCTATTGTGTGCAAATTTCATGACTTTAGGTCAATATCTTCAAGGTCAAATGAGGTGACATGTCAAAATTTTGTTTTGCGTTGCTTGGCTTGTCATTGTTATGAATCGCTGTGATTGTGTTTAAATGCTCCAGAATGGGCATCAATGATGTATTGGACATTACTAATGATGCAATACAGATGCTAGATCCGGAATTTGACCTCAGGTCACCTATATAGTAGCATTTTATCAGGTCAGGTATCTGTTCCAGTTAACGGAACCGGGTCGCCCGCCCGACTGCTCCGTCGAGCGGCTCGGCGCAATCGGCTTGGCGAAGAAAGGAGTGAAGTACATGAATACAGTATGGAAACGCTTAGGTACACAATGACAAACAGTAGTTTTCAGGATGTGTAGGGAGTAACATGCAAAGTGACATCAATCACATGACAGTCATTGGCATTTATGACAACATTCCAGTTGACCAAGTTTGGTTCCATTAACCTGTCATGAACTTGACCTGACTTGACCTCGGTGACCTAACATGACCTTGAAACTATATAGCATAACAATATACATCAAACAAGCCGCTAGTGTTGCCAAGAACACTTTCCTTTTGCCAATATACGGGAAGCGCATATGCGCCGATTTTTGTGGTCTGGTGCTACGAAATGTTTCTACTTTAACGGCCTCTAACTCGTAAAATGTTCGGCCGATTTCCGTTTTTCTTGCTTTAAACGATGTACCAGACATTTCTAAGCAGGTACGCATAAAATGGCGTATATCGACCTGTCAAATCGTTGTACGTTATGTACAAAGATTTGACGTTATGTACGAAAAACCGGAGGGGTGGGCGGATTTCGCCCCCCCTCCAGTGCGCGTGTTAAAAGAAAAGCCTAACTTAACCAAGCCTAATCCTTTTGTTTGCTTCATGTAGGTAAAATGTGTGTAAAACATGTCTCATGGATACCTTAAAGTGCAATAATACCAAAATAGGTGGGTGCAGGTGTATTTGTGTGGAAGTGATGAATGCCACCTGAACTCAGCAAGATTCTGCATCATTAAGTATACATATTTTAAGTTGGATGAAAGATGATACATAATAGGACAAATATTTACATATTGAGACAGAAATGTTGTGCTTTATCAACCATGAATGCCATGAAAACACATAAAACTACTTCACCTGCATGCATAAAAATGTTTCTGGGTACTATACAAACCAAATATCTGACTAGACAGGTGAATTCCTGTTGTAGTGAAGCAACGTAATCTTCCATTTGCATCCTTCATGGACCACAGCACAAATGTTTGTACTTGCATCTGATGCCCAATTGAAAATAACGACATCTGTTAGGCCTGTGATGAGAAATTGATATGAAACGGTCATGGAGTAAAAGTTCGGTTCGTGCAATACAGTAAGTGTAATTGTTCCCAGTTTCTTGGAGGAAGTTCAGAGAGGGCAGATAAAAAGCATAAGACAGCTCAGGATTGCATATAGCACAGAATAGCACAGGACATCCACTTTCATCATAGTATACTGTTTCTTTCAACTCTGATTCAAACCTGGGAATTATTTCTTGAAAAAGTTCCATTCATGTACATGGCTTCATTATCATGACCACTTATGCTGCTCCTGCAACCCATGAAAACTGTTTCACAGTGGTCATAGATTTGCATGAGGCACATGTGTCGGCATAAACTAAAACGTGAGGAAGTTTTGCTAAAATACTGAAATATTGATGCAAGAAAAGGAATGCACATTTTTGCATGTGCCAACATGACAAATGAGTTGCTTTGGAGCAGGGCAATCAGAATGCTGGGAATCGTTAATAGGAGTGTTAGGCATAAGAGCAAAGAAGTTATTAAAATGCTGTACTTTGCTTATGTGCGACCCCACTTAGAATATTCTGTACATGTATGGAGCCCCTACTTCATGGTCTTTTTATTTAATTTCAGGTGTATTCGTTGGGTACACGACACAGACACACACACATATGTACATACACACACTAATTATCGAGCATGCTTAATGTTAATGAGGTCTAATGACTGCAATGCGGATGTATAACAATATGAACAACAGCCCATGTATTACAATCGGCGAGCGGTCGCGCCCAGCAGCGATCCTGCCGCGTCAGCACGCGAAGTTCGGCGCAGGAGCGTTCTGACCGCCGCCGCAGCCAGTCGACTGGGGCGGCCGGTCGTCGCCGTCACGGGGTCCACCGACCGTCCAGCCGGCACCGGTCGCCGGTCGGCTACCGCGCCGGTACGCGCCGTTGTCGCTCTGTACCTCGAGCCACAGCGACGCCGGCAGCTGCTCGTGCCGCGACTGTGGCGGACTCGCCGCGTCGCCGTCGCACCGCCGGTAGAAGAGCATGTAGGGCGCGTCGGTTGGCGCGCCGGCGCCGCCGCGGCCACCCCAGGCGTCCAGGTGACCGACCGACAGCGGTGTCACGTAGTTGTCGTCGAGGCGGCACCAGACGGACGGCGCGGCGTCCGGGCCGGTGGCGTCGGATGACCTCGCCACGCAGTAGTAGTGGCCGGCGTTCAGCGAGCCGCCGCGGTGCACCACCAGCGCATACAGCCGGAACTGGACGGGCGGCCGGCCGCGCACCGGCACCCATAGCTGCTCCGTCAGCGCCACGGGTGTCAGCACCTTGCGGCGCGCGCCCGTGCCACGCTCGAACAGGAAGCGCACCAGCGAGATGACTAAGTAGTGCGGCTGCTGCAGCATTTGCAGCTGTCGGTCGGCGTCGCGCAGTTCAGAGCACCGCTGACAGTGGTATTGGTTCTCGCCGGACAGCCGCTCGGCTGCCAGATACTGCTCTAGCAGATCAGACACCTGGAGGTCGGCACGAGGTTGAGACGGCAGAGAGTCCGGCACGGCCAAGTGCAGGTCGGTGATGCTGTCCAGGTGGCGCGACACAGAGCCGCACGTGCAGCACGTGCAGGTCGTCTCGGCACTGCCGGCCAACAGACGCTGCACCAGAGTCGGAGCTGGTAGCGGCGGCGGGTCAGTGGCACGGCCGCCGCCGACCGTCGGCTGTCGACAGTCGCCGGACAGGACATCACCACCACGGCGGGACGGTGGTGGTTCCTGGGAAGTACGACCCCCGCTGAGGCCCCTACTTAGATATATAAATGCTAGAAAGAGTGCAGCGCAAAGCCACTAGACTAATCAGCGGACTAGGTAACTTAGAGTATGGGGAAATACTTAAGGCATTAGATATGTTCTCACTCAAGTATAGGAGATTAAGGGGTGATATGATTTAAATGTATATTAAACGCATTATTAAAGGGCTAGATTCGGTCAATCTGAATGATGACCTTCCATTTAGACTATCACATAGGGGTCGTCAATTCAGGTTAGACAAACAAGGTGTAGGACAGTTACGCGACAACAGGTCTTCAGTCAAAGGATTGTTGGTCAGTGGAATAGTCTGCTTGCTCATGTCATCGGGAAGGCTGGGGTATATAGTTCCCTAGGAACTTGAGATAATGGATTGATTGGAGTGTGAGCATGTACTTTTCTAGTATCTTTTCTAGATAGGCTTACCCCAGATTGTCCCCTGTGGCTCTTATTAAGCCCTAACACTTTATGACTATGACTCCATGACACATCATATTCACCACATTCATCACCATTGCATTGGATAAAAAAATCCAAGAATTCAAAGACTAGGTACCCTAAACTGCAAATTTAGGTAGGGGAAGAGGGGGGGGTCCGAACACTTAAGACATCATGCAACAAATAGCTCTACTGCTGTTTCGGTATGGCCAAACGAGTAGTTATACTGTGTTTACTGAGCACAAAAATGAACAAGCTACCCATATTCAAACAGATCCTTTCGATGAAAGTCCTCTAACCACTTGCAAAGAGCAACATTTAAGCAGACAATAGTGGTGTGCCGAATTCCGAACACCAAAATGTGATTGTGCAAGATTACTCCACTGTGCCTGTTATGGTACAAGTTATTAGTAGCTGCTGAAAAATACTGGTTTAATGGCATAAAAATATATCAGAGGTCACTTCCTTATAGTTTTTTTAAGCTGACTGCTCTCAGAAGCCTAAAATGGTGTTCACAGACTTTGCTAGGTCCATACACAAAGAATCTGAAGAACTATGCGATCAGACCTTCATATTTTGGTAGAGAAAGGTCCATCGTTTATGAATACCACCATCTTGTAATTTACACTCTGAATGTGATGGGGAGACGTCCAAAAGTAGGTGTTCGGGAAATGGAACATGTTCAGATACCCTCCCCCTCCCCCCTCCTGCTTCCTTACCTTGATAAATAGGTACCTTGCCTTTGCATTAATATGAATGAAAAAAAAACCATGCCTTTGAAGGAGAAATCGTGTTGCTCATTGATTTCATTTCATTGAAATGCAACAGCATTCCCCAATGGAATTATTTTGCATCCTAGTAGAAGTTGGTAGAATATTCAGCAGCAGATTTGACAGGTGACCTATGGCTGAAAAATGGACAAGTTTCACGTAATGGGTATTTTGTTGCAAAAACACGTATGTAATATTTCGTATACAAAACTGAAGTATTTTGTTCATAGGTGCATTTCCTACCTAATTAAATGATTTCAGTTAAGTGTTGTCTTCGATTAAAAAACCTACTCGTAGTGATGATGTCAGATATGTCAAGCCTCGACGCGGCCAAGCCAGAGACCGCTCAGTGAAGTCTAGATCTGGTATTTCTATGCCAAGTTTTCAACCGAATCACGTCATGGAGAACAAATTGAGTGCTTGTGGCACTAAACTGAACGATTTTCAAGAAAATATGAAGCTCAAAAAGGTAGATGACCTATTATGGTGGTATTGCAACAGCTAACCTTTCTCTTTCAAATCCAGGGCATTGTAGTGTCGTGTGAACAAACAGCAAAAGCTTGAACAATGTTTTTGAGTGAAATGTGTGAAATAATGGTAAATTAATATGTACCTTAGCTGGACAACATGGCTTCCCCTCCAGTGAAAGAGAGGCTGTTGATACATTAAAATTTATTTTATATTTGTATTCCACAGTGGGATAACCGACATTCCATGGTAATGGTACATTCAGGGGTGTCGATTTGTATCCTTTTGTGGGGGCCATGGCCTCACCAATGTTGATCTTGCCCCCCCCCCCCATGTTGATTTGCCCCCCCCCCCCAATAACCTATGCTATTTTATGCTGATGAGAAAGCTTAAGGGAAAAAATTAAAAACACCATGCTAAGTAGAAACACTGATGTTAACCAGCACATTTTGTACTGAAAAGAAACAGATTTGGATTAGATAGTGGACTGACTCTCCACCTTTTGCTGAAAAATGTAAAATTGTGTGCAAAAACAAACAAAATAGCTGGAATTCCCTCCACTGTAGAAGTACAGCTAACATCATAAAATGTTGAGATTAGAGATGCTGAAGCATTTTAAACCAGATTGTCTGAAAGAAAATCTGCTAAGCAACTAAACAACAATTGCATGGTCATACTGATGTTTGTACACACCACCAATGGCAAAACCACATGCATATGGAGCTTGAACATGATTAATTCCATTCTCTTCTCAATTTCCAGTCATTGTCAAACTTGCATGCAAATAATGGTTATCATTGAGATTGTCGATATACAAACAAGAATTATCTTCAGCAACCTACCCATCACACCATCAGCTTGATATTTACCAAGGTACCTACCTACATGCCAAATGCATGCATTCAATATTGATATCGGGCAACCCAATCTCAAACTGAACCAACAAAATCAAAGTGGGAGCCAATCTGCCAGCCTATGAAAACATGAGAGAAGCCGTAAGTCAGCAAAAGTCAGCAAGAAGCCGTAGAGACACCTCATTATAATTGATATTCCTGAAAAACAATAGGTATTAAGCTATGGCCACACATGACTTCCTAAACAAACCCTATACAGTCATACAAGACCAGCGTCTGGCAGCGCGCATCTGTGCCACCCACTAATCCCTTAGTAGGTACACCCAAGGCCCTTTACATAAGGTACAACCCTCCGGCGATTCGAACTTTTCATGACGTCACAAGTTTTCAACGGCCGAAGTCGTCATTGCCCGCAATGCTTTATAGGGGTAGTTCATAATGTTATATCTTTTTCAGAAATGAAGCTACAGCCATAACATGAAGACCATGTGATAGAACACATCTTTCTCTACAAAAAATATCATTTCCGTTTTTACCTGAAACGTACCTGAAACCCGATATACGAGCTGAAACAGGTCATCACATCAAGCAGGCTTCGTCTCCAGCTGGCACCGTTCCATAACTTTTTTTTCCCACCGACGAATGCTGATAAGGAAGGAATGTGGGGTGGAACTTACGCAAATTATGGGAAGGATACAGGGTTTTGTTTGATGCACTTTTGAAGGGACACTTGCCCCTTCAATCTCGACTTTTTCCAACCAACAATTACAGCATTTATCATGGGACCCCATTGAGTGTGCCCCCTCAATCCATTTCAGTTCTCCTATTGCCTTCATGTATTGCGTTCCACAATAATTGCCAGAAACAGCACCTGTGGAAGGATATAAAGGTCGATAATTGTAACGCAGTGCCACAGGCCTATATCCAACTTCTGGTAACAAGGGGGAGGTACAGCTATCCCGGAAAAGTAATCCCCGCGGTGAATCTGATGTGATGCTAAGCGGACGAAGCACACCGAACGTGTAAATTCACCAATTTGTATTTCAAGTTCTCCAGGTCCCCGCGGCATCTGAAGGTCAACACAGGTCAAATAAGGCAAATTATAAATGGGACAGATTGTATTCAATGCTGTTTGAAGTTCAACGAATTATCCAGATTGCAGACATAAGCTAAATTGACATTGCTATCACGGTTCAGGACTATACAATGTGATTCTCGGTAACGCTTTCGTAGTTTGAGTACAACGAACACGAAAACAGTTGTATTGTGCATTTTATTGTCCTGAATAGTTTTCATCACGCCTTGGTTACCTCTCCCAACTGGATTTTCGGCTATGCAAATAAGTATCCACTGCCATCACTGCCGTGCAAGGGAAAAAAGAACAGGTGACATTTTTGGCCCAAGCCACCTTTCTACACCATTCGATAGCTATTTCGTAGACGCCAATTGAGACAAATCATACTCATGTTTAGGTAACATACGATTTCGAAGAACATTATTTTCTTTAAAAAATACGCATGTGAGGAACAACGACATATATATCGTGGTCAAAGCACGTATGAAACAAATTAGCCTTCGCGTCAAGACGTATGTGTCATATTTCGTGACATTGTTTCACATGCCATGGCAGAAACACATATGTTGTCTTTTTTGTCGCACGTACCTGCACGGAAAAAGGACGTACGTCATCACGGCGGTCACATACGTCTTTCTAGTACTTTAGATGCTGAAACCTTAGCGGCAAAGAGACGTATGCGAATAAGCGCCAATCTCGAACGTCTTGTATGGTGCCAAACTGAGCCACATTTTTCTTCGCATCTGCTTACAGGATGTGTTAAGCTTGTCAAAAACACCTGAACGCGCGAAAAATAGCTTGCGGTTTAAATATTCCACCCGCCGTAAGACTACCATATTGCGTCCAGTGCCATGGGGCAGCGATCATTATCAGTGCTACACTTTAGTTCCTCCATCACCATTGAAAAACCTCCAAATACCGTGGTCTCGTACACTTTTGCCCATCCGACACGTTCAAGTGCTAAAGTCCTCTGCACCTCAGCTCATTCAACACCTCCGAGTCCGGCGGTCCCATGCACCTCTGACCATTCGACACCTTCGAGTACGGCGGCACCGTGAATTTCTGCTCACTAGACACCTTCGAGTACGGCGGTCTCACGCGCTTCTGCTTATTCGACACCTTCAAGTCGGGAGGTCCCGTGCATTCTGCTCATTAGACATCTTCGAGTACGGCGGTACCGAGCACCTTTGCCCATTCGACACCTTGGAGTACGGCGGTCCCGTGCGCTTCTGCTCATTAGACACCTTCGAGTAGGGCGGTCCTGTACATTTCTGCTCATGACACCTTCGAATACAGCGGTACCGTGCACCTTTGCCCATTCGACACCCTTGAGTCGGGCGGTCCAGTGCATTTCTGCTCACTAGACACCTTCGAGTACGGCGGTCCCGCGCGCTTCTGCTCATTCGACACCTTCAAGTCGGGTGGTCCCGTGCATTTCTGCTCATTAAACACCTTCGAGTACGGCGATACCATGCACCTTTGCCCATTCGACACCTTCGAGTCGAGCGGTCCCGTGCATTTCTGCTCATTCGACGCCTTCAAGTCGGGCGGTACCGTGCACCTTTGCCCATTAGACACCTTGGAGTACGGCGGTCCCGTGCGTTTCTGCTCATTAGACACCTTCGAGTATGGCGGTCCTGTACATTTCTGCTCATAAGACACCTTCGAGTACAGCGGTACCGTGCACCTTTGCCCATTCGACACCCTTGAGTCGGGCGGTCCAGTGAATTTCTGCTCACTAGACACCTTCGAGTACGGCGGTACCGTGCACCTTTGCCCATTAGACACCTTGGAGTCGGGCGGTCCAGTGTATTTCTGCTCACTAGACACCTTCGAGTACGGCGGTCCTGCGCGCTTCTGCTCATTCGACACCTTCAAGTCGGGTGGTTCCGTGCATTTCTGCTCATTAAACACCTTCGAGTACGGCGATACCATGCACCTTTGCCCATTCGACACTTTCGAGTCGAGCGGTCCCGTGCATTTCTGCTCATTCGACACCTTCGAGTACGGCGGTCCCGCGCGCTTTTGCTCATTCGACACCTTCGAGTCGGGCGGTCCCGTGCATTCTGCTCATTAGACACCTTCGAGTACGGCGGTACCGTGCACCTTTGCCCATTCGACACCCTTGAGTCGGGCGGTCCAGTGCATTTCTGCTCATTAGACACCTTCGAGTACGGCGGTACCGTGCACCTTTGCCCATTCGTCACCCTTGAGTCGGGCGGTCCAGTGCATTTCTGCTCACTAGACACCTTCGAGTACGGCGGTCCCGCGCGCTTCTGCTCATTCGACACCTTCAAGTCGGGTGGTCCGGTGCATTTCTGCTCATTAAACACCTTCGAGTACGGCGATACCATGCACCTATGCCCATTCGACACCTTCGAGTCGGGCGGTCCAGTGCACCTCTTTTTTCCTCAACCAGCGCACCTCAATTTTCCATACCACGATATGCTCCGAGATACTCGCTTAATCGTTTTGTCCGGCTCTATGCCACACACGTAGTTTTGCCCTCACATGGCGGAATCGACGGAGACAAATTATAGCCTGGCAAAACTAATTTTGTACGTGTACCTAGCAAAGACGATTCTAAGCAACGCAACTGTACTCAATGCATTGGTCTTCCTGCAAGGATTTGACGGTATATCGAACTTCAACGAGAACAGAATCGTATCGCTTTTTATAGACCGGAACGGTAAATCGGCATGTCTGAACAATTTTAGATCGGGACGGATTGTAACATATGCTATTTTTCCTTTGCACGGCAGATCAGACCATAGGTAACCAAACAGGCGAAGACACCTTTGGAGAATAACCAACAAAGTAATTCCTTGCACAATCATCCACACCAATATCATCACAATTATCAATAGCACCTACTCAATGCTCCATAAATGTAAAATCCCGCTGGGACGTCTCACATGTCGCGCCGTAAGCGTCATTAGGAAGGTGTGGAAATATTCGTGAAGCACACATGGAACCTGCAGACACAGTTATGTCGCGATCACGAGCAAACCAATATGAAAGGAAGGCAATGTTTGAAATACGCCGTACCATATTCGCCGTCCAGTCCCATTCATCTGCCGCCCACCGAGATCGGCGCACTGCTAACGCCAGGTCTCGCTGACTCGGCGACAGGTCGGATCACGGTTCCAGCACTGACAGCCGGAATCGAGCGAGGGTGACATGTTCCAGACAGTGGCACCACGCGAAAACCGCCACTACTTTGTGGCCATGCGCCCTGTTGTCCTCTATTGCGTTCATTATCCTTAATAACAACTGCTATATCCTCATTGTGACACCGCGTCATTGAGCGCAAAGTTCACCGACCTCATGCCTATCGCCATGCACTCGGATTACGTCTACATACTGACTTGCCCGTCAGTCCTCAGAGTATATCTTTCGCATTGCATTCGCCCAATCATCACACAGTACAGGACGACCCTATTCATTGCACATGGCCTCGCCACTCAGAGACCAATAGCCGGTCGAACGCCCGCGGCGAAAAGCACACTGCCAACGCCGGTGTCTCGGTGACGAGTAGCGACTCGGCGACAGGCCGGGTCACAGCTTCAGCACTGGCAGCCAAAACTGGCGGGACGAACCAGGCCACTTTCCTCGGTAATAACGCCGACTCAGTTCATACAAAGAAAGGGACACAACCACGATATTTTCACATCACAACTATTTACGAGGCTGTTTGTGGCTTCTCACTACATGCCTATATTTCCCGCACGCGTATGCACCATGCACGCCCCCAAGCACCAAGACAAAACACTATGGCACACCCAACGTCCAGACCATGAGTTGCATCGCAACAAATATCGATATCTGGGAACCTTTCGAACGGTGCGTTTCGTGCTCAAACCCATCTGTCAGTCTGGGCCAACGATCGGGGCTAGCGTTTTTGGGGACGAATGGTCTAGGGGTAAGATGCTCGTCTCACAATCGAAATATTGTGGGTTCGAATCTCACCTGTCGCTACTCTTCGCCCGCGACCAATCGGCGTGAGAGATTGGCGACGCTATATGACTCAACGGTCGACGCGTCGTAAAACCAATGACCAAACAATGACCAACCGGGGCAAGCGTTTAGTGTGACGCCAAACGAATAGACGCACGCTCCAAACACGTTCAGAAAAAAATGAAATAGGAATATGTCAAAAAGAACCACCAGTCGAGTTCTGAAGCCTTACACGTAGCTCCGTTGGTGCTGTCGCAGCTGCTTTTGGCTGCGCCGCTGGGCAGCGGCATGCATCTTGGCGACGTTGAGCCAACGGATCCGGATGTGGAGACGGGTGTTCACCAGCTTCCGGACGATCCGTCTGTCCAGCGCCGGCTCCTTGGCCTGCAGCTCCGCCATCAGACGCCTCACGATGCCGGGCTGGTTATCCGCCGTGCGGCCCATCACCAGGTTGAAAGTCAGCTCAAAGCCCTGCACCACCGCCATCCAGCGTTCCGAGGGCACCACGAGACGCCACGGCTCACTACGCGCAGCCAGCTGTCGGGCACAGAGCTGGGCTGCGCTATGTTGGTTGTCTGGCCAAGTGTAGGGTCGATGGCCCGGCATTTGCATGCCACAAACCCTGCCACGAAAGCCAGCGCCTCCAGCTCGATCCCTACCTCATCGCTGGGGTCCCGGGCCGCCATCACCTCGACCAAAGGCACTGCCGGTTGCTCGCCAGCGGAGCCATCCAGGTTGAGGGGCGCCAGAGGCTGCAGGGTTGAGGCTTGGTAGGCCCGATGGACATCTGCTTCCTCCTCGGCGGCATCCAGTTGGTCCAGATCCTGAATCTGAAACAGATGAACATTACCCTAAAGTACACATCATGGTAGTCAAAACTGCTTTGTTGGCGTTCAGTTCAGTGAAAACGTACGCAACACCAACAGCTTCACTGGTGGTTTCACAGTGAAACATGGAATGGCAGAATCCAGAATGCAAAGCTTCCCCATGTTTTGCTTCCGTTACACTATATTATATTCGCGTGAGCCTGTTGTTACAAGTTCTTAGCTACAGAGATACATTTTTCCCGAAATAGAGTGGAATATACTACTTCCCGAACACTGAAGTGACATCCTTCTCAATGGAGCATCTGCAACTTGCTTTTGTTTAAGTATTAATGCCTAAGTCATTCATTCCTAAGTCCTGACAGTGTCTCGTTTTTAGTGTTATGCTTCTGCTCACCATAACTGATCGTGATACACGAACATCTATTAATATAATTCCAGGTAACATGATTACCTATGATGTAGCATGTTATACACGAACAGTTCATAACATAGGTATTGTGATTGTTATCCCTATCGTGAATTCAGGTATTGATATATTAGGTATCTCTCGGAACAAATAAATTGCTTAAATGAACAAATGACTAGGTACCTACCTGGATGGAATGTTCACAGACGGAATAGCGTTCTTGCGCAGGAACAGCTTGGCCTTGAAGCCCATGGACCGTTTCAGAAGGCATGATGGTTCGAACAGATCCGAGCCGTCATCAAGTTCATCCGGTCCTGTCTCGCGCACAGGTGCACCCACTCTGCTCTCCTTTTTGCATCTTTCGGAAAATTAAAATACGAGATGTCAGGATTGTTCCTGAAAGATGAAGTACACTTAGCCACAGAGCAGTATCCCATTACTACGAGCACCTAATCCAAGACCAGAAAATCCTATACTATATCGTACGCAGCCGCAACACTACCAGAGATTTGAAAGCGTGAAAGTACGGTTGTATTCTGGCGCAGGAAATGCGCAGGAAACGTCTAACGAGTGACGTCAGAAATTAAAGTGGCCCTATGGCCGCTGAAGAGACGGTTCCCCCCAGGGTACACCCAAGGCTATAGAACACCGGTACACCAAAGTTCGCCTTCAAGCTTTGGTGACGTCATAGTTATTTTTTCTCTTATATTGCATAAATTGGTAGCATCAGGCGTATTTCAATTTCACTGCGCATGATACAGTTAAAGCATTTTCAATTTTCAATTTTCAAAGTTTAAAGAACCTAACACAGCCAAACCTAACCTATCATAAGTTGCTCTTGAATAAAAAATGATTGGTAAATTTGCAGTTTAAGGTGATTTTTTGTTTGAATTTTTCTTTAGAATACGATGTTCATGACGGTGACTAAGATGATGGGACCACTTATTTTCGGTGCAAATTCATTTTATTTTAATTTGAAGAACAAATTTGACAAATTTTCCAACTTAAAAACTTAAACCAACCTACTCTAACCAAACCTAACCCATTTGTTTGCTTTGTGGTGACAAATGTGTGTAAAAACTTTTCTTGGTTGGTTGGTTGGTTATTTGGGTTTACGGCCGCAGTGACTGCGTTGGTCATACAGCGCCCATACAACTTTTCTTGTTTCCACCTTGAAGCACAATAATACCCAAAAGTTTCCCAAATAAATTTACAAACATGTTCACAAAAAATATGATTTGTTCTTCAAAAGCAGCTTAGGTTAGGTTACGCTCGGTTAGGTTTCTTTTTTAAGGTTGATAATTTTCAGAAAATAAATTAGTTGACTTTTTGATTTTTAATTTTTTTTGTTCTCAAAAGATAGGTTAGGCTAGGTCAGCCCTGGACAATAGCAATCAGCTGCTGGGGTGTCGTTTAGCTACATGTACATGTATGACGCATGTGGCGATTGTGATCCATATCAGTTTTTCATCTGTGCGCGCGCCAAGTTCACCAATTACAGTGCAGAATTGTTGTCACAATAGAAATAATAGCTTTCGTGAAACAAAACTCAATGCAACACAGCTGTATTTATAGACACGTATCAAATCCATCCCACGGGAGCTTGGCTGGCGTCAAGGCGATATATACCAGGTGGCGTCATCCCTACTGCGCAGCTTTTTGCGCAGGTCCTTAAATGACGTCATCAGGGGTACACACTTAACATGGGCCAGCAGCTTACACGCTTCGAAGATACGCAACGTGTGTACACTACGGGGGAGAAAACGAGGGTTTAGGAGGCTTAGGTGCAAAACTTAGAGCGTTATAGTTTCGGAAGGGATCTCCAATACCTTTCATGCGCATATTATACCCGAAAGAGCGTGCAGAGGGAGGTAGAACAAGTCAAATACGGCAGATAATTAACATCTTACCGCGGCGGGATGCAGTAAGGACGTATCTGAAGCGTGGTCGTCGCCATGATGGTACCAGGTGGAGGGGGGGGAAGCCCCAATCTGTATCAAATTTAGCATTGTGCTTGTGGTGTTGCATGGCAAAAGTAATTAACCGAAGCACCTTTTCATCCCCCTCTACATGCGGGGCATGTAGAGGGGGATGAAGCACAATAATACCAAATAATAATATAATAATAATATAATAATAATAATAATAATAATAATAATAATAATAATAATAAGTTTCCCCCAAAAATGTACAAACATGTTCACTAAAATATAATTTGTTCTATAAAAGTAGCTTAGGTTAGGTTAGACTCGGTTAGGTTTCTTTTCTAATGTTGATCAATTTCAGAAAATCAATTAATTGACATTTTATTTGTTAAAATGTTTTGTTCTCAAAAGATAGGTTAGGTTAGGTTGTGTTGCATTTTTTAAAAACATTTATGTTTATGCTATGTTACCGAACTCAAAGCCCTTTTTGGCATTATTTTGCTCACAACCTGAAAAGGAAGCATTTGCACAGAAAATAAGTGGGTACAATCACCTTAGTCACCTTCATAAACATGGTATTCTGCAGAAAAATTGTTTGTAAAAAGGGAAAAAAAGAACACCTTAAACTGCAAAGTTACCAAATAATTCGCAATTTGTGGAGGAAACATTTTTGTGAAAATTTGTGAAAAGTTTTCCAACTTGAAAAGCCTAAACTAACCGAACTTAACCAAACCTAACCCATTTGTTTGCTATATGGAGGCAAATGTGTGTACAAACTTGTCTTGTTACCACCTTAAAGCACAATTATACTGGTTTGGCTAGGTTAGGCTAGTTTAGTTGTTTAACTTGGAAAAAAAATCACAAATTGTCAAAAATAAAATAAAACCGGAAATTTTCCTTCAAAAGTAGCTGACGATAGGTTCCGTTGGGTTGGGTTCGGTTCTTAAATTAAAAAAAAAATTCAGATTATATATTGCTTTATTTTGTTTCCCTATTTTTTCTGCAAAGCAGGGGCGTCGATTTGTATCCTTTTTTGTGGTCCATGGCCCCACCAATGTTGATCTTGGCCCCCTCAATGTTGATTTGCCCCCCCCCCCCCCAATAGCCTATGCTATGTTTATGCTGAGAAGAAAGTTAAAGGGAAAAAAGGAAAAAAAAACACCATGCTACTTACAAAACTTAGTTGATGCCAGCCAGCACATTTTGTATTAAAATGAAACAGATTTGAATTGGATAGTGGATTGACTCTCCACCGTTTGCTGCAAAATTGAACATGTTGTGGAAAAAAACAAGGGAGTTGGATTTCCTTCCACTTTGCAAGCACGACTTACATCATAAAATGTCGAGATTAGCTGCTGCTGATTCATTTGAAACCAGATTGTTTGAAGAAAAAAATCTGCAAAGCCACTAGATAACAATTGCACTGTCATAATGATGCTTGCACACATGACCAATGGCAGAAGCACATGCATATGGAGCTTGAACTGGATTCATCCCACTCAATTTCCAGTAATCGTCAAACTTGCACACATTCCAGTCCAGTCAACAACAATCAGTTTTCATTGAGATTGTGGATATGCAAACTATATTTGTCTTCAGCAGTCAATCCATCGTACTATAAGCTTGATATTTACCTAGGTACCACCCAAGGCCTATCGAGTCAGGCTGGACCAGGGGGGTGCGCTCCAGCATTGTAGTCCAATAAAAAAGGGAGTCGCTTGAGCCGACCAATCAGCGTTTGACGACCTCCGTCGGTCGTGACAATGGTAAACAAACACATTTTGTCTTTGGTGCGGCGAAACCGGTGACATTCACACAAATACCAAATTTGTTTCCCTGTCAGCGGTGACATTGTGATAAAGTAGTATTAAAGATCAAGATTAAAGTAGCAAGAATGCCTTTGTAGAAAATTAGCACGAAAAAATGGAACAATATATGAATAATAACTTCCACAAGTTTTGCCCTACGGCCTTTACTATTGCCACGATTGACGGAAGTCGTCAAACCCTGATTGGTCGACTCAAATTTATATAATTGATGGTCCTCTCAAGCGTCTCCCTTTTTGGGGAGCGGAGCGTTCTACCTGGTGTTCTATAGCCTTGGGCTGGACAATAACGTCAGCTGCTGGGGTGTCGTCTAGCTACATATATGACGCGTGTGACGATTGTGATCAATATCAGTTTTTTATCTGTGCGCACACCAATTGAACCAATTACAGTGCAGCATTTTTGTGATAACAGCCAAATAGGTCTTACCAAAGCGCGTTCGAAATCCATCGATCAATCGGCGAGTTTGCTTTAGGCACATTCACCGGTTGAAAATGATATAGGGCACACGTGCTGCCACGCCAGCGAAGCTCCCGTGGTAAGGATTTGATATATGAATATAAATACATCTGTGTTTTATAGAGTTGCGTTTCACGAAAGCTATTATTTATATTGTCACAACAATTCTGCACTGTAATTGGTGAACTTGGTGCGCGCACAGATAAAAAAACTGATATCGATCACAATCGCCACATGCGTCATATATGTAGATAAACGACACCCCAGCAGGTGATTGCTATTGTCCAGAGCTGGGTACCACCTATATTCAAATAACAGTGTGCATATATTCATGATTGATACGCAGTATCCCAGCCTCGACCTGCACCAAGAGCCACAATAACATGCAATATCTGCTAGCTTATGATACCATGAAATAAAAAAGTCAGCAAGAAGCTGCATGCACACTGTATTATAATTGCCATTCTTGAAGAAAGCAATAGGTAGGTACTAGGCCGTAGCTTACAAGACTTTCTAAACGAACCTTGTAAGCAAGGCCATTTAATCAAGTACAGTCACTAGATGATTTGAACGCTTCGGACTGATTGATCGTGACGTAACGAGTTCGATATAGCCCGATTCCTACGCTGTACAGGGAGCTGCTGCGATTTCCGAAAAAAACATATCGGATTATGTTGCGCCATTTTGCATGCTTCTGGCACCGAAAAAGGATCGCTTCGCTTTCTTTCACCAATCTATCTACCACTTTTGCTCTAGCCATCGCAACTATAGTTTCGATTGCTAGAGCAAAAATACTTTGACGCTATATACCGCGATATACCGCGGTATATAGCGTCAAAGTATTTTTACTTGCACACTGCCCAACCCGCATCCCAAACTTCGGGGCAGTTACGCCCAGCCGTGTGGCGCAGAGGTATGAACTCAAACTCGAGATCCAGAGTTGGCGGGTTCGAATCTCTCCAAGAACCCTGCTTTTTCAACCGCATTATTTTGCATTTTTGTATTAAGTAGGAACATTACTGCGTGCCATCACACATATTGAACACGCTAACTGCAACTTTAATCCTTGGCAACGCGGTACATAGTTTATCGTCGCTTTACCGAGGCTTATTTACCGACGCACCCGAGCAGAAATCGGGCATATTCCAAATTCGGTGGAGAAATTCGGCGCAGCCTGGCAATCGCACTCGTGACGTCACAGCTCAGAAATATGGGCCTATGGCGGCTGCAGAAGTGACAAACACCTGCTTGTAAGTTATATAAGGTCAAAGCCATCACCAAATGTGTCTGGAGAGACTTGATAGACACTAGCGCGCATTAAATGCCACAAATCGTGGTGGGCGTTTCTCAGAACATCCAAAATCGTAACATCCAAAGACAGAATTCCAGGTACAGAAATTCCAGCGCCTAAAGTTTAAATTGAGGTTACGGTGGACAAATGTGACGGAGGTGAGACATTTGTGGTGCAATTGCGCGCAGTGTTTAATTCGGAGGCCAATCTCATGTGACGTCGTACTGATTCGTTCTTTGTACTTCGCACATTCTGATATATCTGCAGTTGGTGTGATTTTAAATAGTGAATAAATAGCTTGCTGATATTTAATTCCCAAAGGAACAGTAGTTGAAGAAGTTTGCAGGTAGCCTGGAACAAGTCCAGTCCATGCCTTTTTCTGATTTGTGCTCAGGGTTCCCATGTTAATATTACATAACTACCACGTTTGTCTTCAAGAAGAGCTGTTTTTAGTTTACTTCTATTAATATTTTCATTCCACTGCTCTTAGTGCTTTTTCTGCCCAGGATTGGTGCACCTAGTGTTGCATTTCCGTCCAGGGGTTGGCACACCTTTTGATAAATTTACAGGTTAAGGTAAGTTCTGATTTCTTGATTTTTTTTATGCAATGTTTAGAAATGTTATCAACATGATGTTACTGCTCATTTTGGTAAATTTGTGTTTGAAGGTGTTTTATGAATTCGTGGAATGTATCATTTCAATGCAATGTTTATGAATGTGACTGAGATGATGGGACCACTCATTTTCTATACAAATGCCTACATTTCAGGTTGTGAGCAAAATAACACCAAAATAGGCTTTGAATTAGGTGAAATAGGGTAAGATATTTTTTTAATAAAAAAGAATGCAACAGAACCTAACCCAACCTAGCCTAACCTCCCTTTGGAGAAAAACAAAACCAAACATCAAGTTGTAAAAATTTCAAGCAATGTATTTTTTACAATAAAAATGTAACCCATCTTAACATGTTGAAACGTAAAAGAACAATAACATGTTGAAAGTACTATATTTTCAGGACTGGAATCCTGTGCTGATAACATTTTCTGTGTTATAAATTTGCAAATCAGATCTACATCAGTTGTGCTAATAAATATGAGAAATTCATAGAAATGCATACACCGGTTTGTGGACAAGAAGTTATTCTGATGATTTCTGATGTATTGGAAAATGACAAATGTTTCACGATGGAAGCAGGCAAAGTTAAAGGACTTATATCTCAATAAGTGGTCAGTTCACTAACAAGACAGCAAATTCACTCAAATAGCACTCAAAACACAAGGCGGCCCACTCTTTTTGTAAGTTTAAAATCGATGACAGTGCTTTCTTGAATCATGTTTAAAGCACATGAAGGAAATGTATTGCTGACACTTGTAAGGAACTGATGTGTGTAACGTTTAATTAACATTTCTAATGTACGGATGTTTGTACACAAAATATATCTCACTATTCTAAATAGCATGGGAAGTATGATGCCATATATCATGGCTAATTTATGGGCAAATTGTTATGCAGCAGATTCCCTGCATTGTTACTTAGTTATTTGGGCTTTAGGGCACATCGACCATGTTGATCACATAGCTCCCTGCATTGTTGTTAACTGATAAATCAGTATGTTTGCAAATTCACCCTATGAATGAATCCATACCATTCTTACTGGGGTATAAAAGCTACATCATAACATTGCTTCTACAATGCATATAACAGAACCCCATCTCGATTGTCCTACTTACTCAGGACACCAGAGAAGTCAATGAAGCCAATGAAAACCATAGAAGTCAATGAAAATGTTACTTCATCCCTTGTATTGTTAATGGAAACAGAAGTCTCTTGAACCATATGTTATGTCCTTCACAGTGTTGCTCTATCCACCTCCAACTCCAACCCTGACCAAACTTCAGGAGCTCATCCATCTCCAAAGCAGTCTGTTGTAGAAGGTATGTATTGCAGCATAACTACTGTGACCTGAATTCCATTGTATCCATGTTGCCTTACAATCCATCCTTGCTGATCCATGTAGCAGATGTTTGACTTTCCTCAAACTGTCTGGATAACTGGGGAGTTGAAATCACATGTGAGAGATGGAACAGATGAACTATTCCTGGATTCTTATGTTGCATCATTGCATGGCACAATGACATACCGAATGGGGAGGGGGCATTGTGGGCAGTTTCCTCCTCCCCCCCCTCCTGACTCCTGATACGTTGTGGGGCCCCCACGAATCCGCCGAGCTCAGGAAAAAAATGCGCCATGCTCCCTAAAAATTCCACTCGGTCCACCAAAAATCGCACCGGGGCTCAGAAAAATCACATTGGGGGCCCCCAAAAGTAGCGCAGGGGCCCCCGATAATGACGCTGGGGCCTCAAAAGTTTGCACCTGGGCCCCTGAAAATCACGTTGGGGCCGGAAAAAGTCGTGCCGGTGTTCCAGAAAGTCACGACGGGGGCCACAAACGGTCGGGCCGGGGCCTCCTGAAAATCACGCTGAGACTGGGGTACTCAGAATTATCACCCGGGCCCCTGAAAATCACGCTAGAGGCCTGACAGGTCCCACCGGGGCACTAAAAGTCTCGTTGAGATCACCCAACAAATGAAGCCGGGTAAATTAAAAACAGTCCGGACACGGAAAATCAATCTGGGATCTCAACAATGGCTCCAAAAGCCCACAAAACTTTTTGGGCCCCCAAAAACGTGTCGTAGCCACCGCAAGGGATCCCAACAAGTGACCACCAACAACTGGGACAACAAGTCCCAGAAAATCGCACTTAGACCAAAACAAATTCACGTCGCGTCTCTTGAAAATCTCACTGTGGCCAAAACGTCGTGCCGAGCCCCACAAGTTGCAGCTGGCTTCCCAAGGACCAATATATACCCTGAATGTCACCTTGCGGACGCAAAAATTGCGTCAAGGATCCACAAAATAAGAAGTCGTCGGACGCCGGAAAAGAAACCTGTTGGGGCACCGGAAAAAAACGCACCGAGAGCCCGAAGAATCGTACCGGTGTCCAAAAATAGACTGCAGGGGGGCTTATAAAAATACACCACCACAAAAACACAAGGAGACTCCATCGAATCGACCAGAGCACCGGAAAATTCAGAATGGGTCCCGAAATAAAATTATCCGAAGGGCCTTTCTACTCTCGATCGTACAATCTGCGGAAAAAAACACGTTGAGCAGCCGCAGTGGCGTACTAAAAGGAAAAATTCCCCTCCCTAATGTTAGGCACTAAGGAAATACTTTCACCCATCGTCATCACTGTTCAGGTCTGCTGTGCTCTGATGCTCCATCAATGCCGGTGTGTTTTAACCTGCATCTGATCGCTGAAGTATCTTTATTTAAGCCGGTGTGTGTTTGTTGGTGTGTGGAGTGAGCAGGAGGGTAACGGTGACGGTGACGGTGACGATAGATCCGAGCCCACTATATGGCACTGCAGTCGCATGCTATTACTCAGAGTTGTTATGTTGACATGTACTGAGCACTGCTCCTTTAATTATGTGACTTCACCAGTTATTGGACGATTTTCCCCGTTGGGGAGGATGTTGAATAAACATAAACATACACATCGTTGAATACAAATCCGAATTTCTGAGATATGAAAATATAGTGGGCTAAATCCGATGAGTTTTTTTTGTATGTGGGGGGGAGGGTCTAGTGCGTTGGCACTTCGGCCCCCACCCCTCAATGTTTTTCCAAAATCGACACCCCTGGGTACATTGTAAGCTGTACCCCAATGCTGTAATAACTTGATAATTGATTGACGAGTCATGACAAGTTTAGTAGATTTATTGAGCATTAATTTCTCATTACATGATAGTTGAAATACCTACTTGAGGAAATAGGGGAAGGGGGTACCTAAACATGTTCCATTTCCCAAACACCTTCATTCCCGACGTCTCTCATATCTTCCCCTACATGGGGATGTGTGTGAAATGTGTGCATACATTGATGATATTTTGGCATATGTCAAGACCTCTAATCAGCATTGTGATGGAAAAGATTGAGTATGATGCCTCATGCAAATGCTGCCATGTTTTGCTGATGTCAATGGAGATATTACGAGAAGGGACTGCTATCAAATAGCAAATTAAAAGGATGCATTGGCCATAACATATGGTTTTTAGATGAGGTACAGGTTTTCAGGTTGATTCTGTAGGTGCATGGAATGCCAGGCATGTTGTGGAATTTTAATGGGTTTTCTTGCAAGATGTCAATTGTGCTGGTGTAGCAGTTAATGTAATCAATTAGCAATAGGTGTTGGAAGACATGATGCTCTCCACAAGTGTAGGCGTGTGTGATCAATCATACGCGGGTGTAGAGCCAGACTGCAAAGTATGGCCAACTGCTTGACGAGGCACACCAGCCTCAGACAAATCCACACCCAAATGCACCAGGTCGAAGATTGGCATCAGGGAGATGAAATACATGCACCTAATGGAATATAACTTGAGGCAAGAAAATCAAGAGGCTTCAGGCAAGTGCCTTTTCTACATCACATTTTCCATGTCCAATCAATAAAATATGTACATGCAACATGATTAAAGCACAAACAATCTCCCTCATTTCCTATCTCAGTATTTTGAATGAATGGGACACACCTTAACTAGGCAGCTGGGTTTTTGTCCATGAAACAAGTTTGACAGCTACCAATTAAAACAAATGTGGTGCTCTCTGTTATCTTTGACCATCTCGGCACGCAGCATCGCTCCACAGCTTCCTCATCTTGTCTGAACTCGGAAGGCGGAAGAATATCGTGTCTGGCTTACTGAAAGTTTTATTTTTACACTTTAGCACAAACCAAGTGTGATGAATCTGCTAGCAGCGATGGATGAAACAGATGAATCTGCTAGATGACAGATGAATCTGCTAGCATTGATAGCAGCGGCGTTTTCTGCGATCCATTGTCACCTGACGGTCGGATGTCATTTAAGCTAAAACAATCGCGATTATTCCAAACTCGGCAGCGTCCAATACGCAAAATCGAATGCCCGGCAGTCGACCTTCGCTACCCTCGACATATGTGACGTCACATATATTTTTACCAATCACAAATGGAGGCATTCTGAAGTATTTTTTGAATTATTTAAGTGCTTTAAGGATTTGTAAAAAATTAATGAATGCCACCATCGTCTTTAGAATAAAAATAACTAGTGAAACTTGAAAAAAATACGGTTTGTACCAACATGAAACATGTCCATTATAGGGGTAGTGGGTGCACTCAAGCCTTCCCATAGGGGTGCCTTTAACTGGTAGGATGCAGCTTCTCATGGGGGTAAACATTGGGTGACCTTTTTTATACTTTTTTCGAAATCTTTTGCTAACTCCTCCTATTCTGATACAGTTTTTGATGCTGATTCATAATATCAACTTCTTTTGAACTTTTCGATTTTTCTTTGCCCGCACGGATTGATTGAAAGTTTTCGAATTCTGGATTTTTCACACATTTTGAGCTGTGGTTACCAATAGAAGCAAAATATAGCTTAAACTATTGATTTTTGTTAAAGCTTGGCCAATGGAGATTCACTTGACAGCAGAATCAGTGCATTTATATGAACCATTGATACCGAAAATTACCTTTTAAATGAAGCGTTTGCATAGTTCAGGTTTTCTTCATAGATGGCGCTAGTGTGAAACGTCTCGCTCCATACTTTGCATTGGGCGATATTGTGGCGACCATGTAGTATTGACGACTAGATTAGTTATTAGATGTTAAACTACATGTGCTTACAATTCTTTTCAAGCATATGGGTGCGAACGTCCAAGAATAAGCATTTGGATCGCAAATTTGCAGATATTAACAGAATACACGGTCAGCTTTCATCTCCTCGTAAATGTTTTGCATAGCGAGATATACTTAGAATCTAAAAGATTTTAAACATTGAGATCGATGAAGAATTGATGGAGCCGGCAACTAACAAAATTATTCGGTGCACAAAAAAGCAACAAACCCCAAACAGAGTCGGGGTCTCAAAGATGTGTCGGAACCATAACAGAAAAGGGCTGGAGCTCTAAAACACATCCGTAGACGAAGAAAAACGCAACGGGCCCAAATATAGAACACCGAGCCAGGGCCTCGGTTCGGTAGCAAATCTGGGAGCATATTTAACCAGAGATGAGGTGCATCAAAGCTCAGCGGGTATCCAGATTTCTTAAGCACCAAAAAATGTAAGAAGAACATTGCTAATCATCGAATTGAATGAATCGAATTATCCAAGCAAATCCCCACTCGAAGCATTCCATCACGTCAAATATGGCGCAAGTCTATCATGCGGCAACAATTACCAAAACGTAGGAGACCGAGCAGAAACTGTAGAATCGCACGAAGTGTGGCGAATGCGCCGAATGTGCAAGGCTCAGCACCACACCCACAGTCTTCTAGTGGACTCAAACACTCCACTTCAGGAGGACACAACGGCTGTGCCGCCGCCACATCAAAATCAAATCCATTAAAAATAATCCCGCACAGCGCTGCTTTACGCCTGATAGATACAAGAGCCGAATTGGGCGCAAACTCCCACCATATAGGATTAAAATAGTCACGGCTCTCTCAGCGCAGTCAGAACGAAATTCGGGCGTGGCGAAGTAGGATAGCGATCCTCTCAGAACACCTCAGCGTGAAAACACAGAAAATATGGCTGCCGTTACTTGCTAAAGAAAATATGGCTGCACTTTCTGACGTGCTAAAGAAAGGAAAACCCTGAAACTTAATATTATTGCCCACAATCATCGAGCCATGAAGGAGAATCGATCTCAGTTCAAGACTTGATTAACATGCATTCTTCATGAATTGAAGAAAACATATTCGACCAATAGAGCTTATGGATCGTGAAAAGCAATGTGTTGTGTAATATATACGCATCATATCCTTGCAATAATAATACAGACTAATGAATATATTGTAATACTAGATGCACACCGACCCCGCAATGTTGGTGTGGTCAAAATAATAAAAGTACTTTAATGTACCCATTCCAGACCTTTGCTCTCTCAAAGCGGGTTTGAATTGATTTAGCACAAAATTAGCTCATCTACTCTATTTAATACAACGAAGAATGGCTCTTAGATGCTCCTGGGTTTTAGACATTGCGTGTAAAGAAAATATACGACCTTCAATATACCAGGAAGTGCTGAGTTGACATCAAAAGTAACTGTAAAGATTATACTTTATTTATTACTCAACGTTTCGGCCAGGGGCCATCGTCAGGAGAGATGGCCCTGGCCGAAACGTTGAGTAATAAAGAATAATCTGTACCGTTACTTTTGATGTAAACTCAGCACCTCCTGGTATATTGAAGGTCGTATATTTTCTTTACACGCAATGTCACCTACTCTAGCCTGACCTGACCTGACCGAGTATAAGCCTGCCTAACCTATTCTAACCTAATCTGACCTGGTATAACTTGACGTGATCTGGCCTGATTTGATCCGTCCTATCCTACTTTTTCCTAAATTAATTTCCATTCGAGTAATAACACAGATGCATTTTCCCGTATGCAGCATACTTTGTATTCACATATCAAATCGTTCTCACGGCAGTTTGGCTGGCGTGGTAGCATGTGTGCCTCTGTATACCTTTCAACCCATGAAGTTGACTCAGAAGCAAACTCGGCGATCGATCGATGCATTTGGAACCGCATGAAACGACCGAATATGATTTTTGGTAATGGTTCGTGGCAGCCTCAATTGTAGGCATATTATTTTCGATGCGGAAAATCTCAAGATATTGTGGCATCACAATGATTGGCGCTACGCGTGCGTACCGCTTTCCAGCAGAAAATTGTGTCTGAAAGCAGCGCAAGCAGTGTGAGAAGTGCCGACGGTCAATGGGGAAAGCGTAGCAGATAGGTGAACCCAAGCGTCCCAAGTATTCTTATCTCGCACCGAATAGATATATTACTAATTTAATCGCGTGCTAAGCCGAATATTTCAATCGATATGATATCAGAGAATTGTCGGACAGACGGATTATGCACAGACAGACAGTTTTTGGGTCGGAAATACATGAAGCTAATGTAATCATGTTTTGTAGAAATGCTCTAAAAATGTTTTCAGTATCTGCCTACATCTTGCTCTCCTGATGAAGACAATATAGTCGCGGCGTCGGGAAACATCTTTGAATTTCGATCTGAAATACATTTTCACCCATTTCATTTATAATTTCGCGTACATCATTCCACTAATTTCACCCATATAGCTGTTGCACGCCGTATGATGTTTAGCAGTTCTTTAATTCTACATTGATTTCGTGAATTAGGGGCTGTTGATTAAAGTGGAAAGGAAAGTCAACGCAGAAGGTACAAGTTATGAACCTACGCATTATTTCATTGGCGCCTCCGGATAAAATCCCTATCCCGCACAGTGAAGACAGTTTATTCACTCCATCGCGTACTAAACGGAACATGTTATTCGGTGCGGTACAGCGGAGGCTGTATGTGTATATATATATATATATATACAGCTGTGACAGTCCTGTGACAGTCTGAGGCAGTCCTGTGACGCTTAATGTATATTAATACTCTGGTATTGCGTGTAAAGAAAGCATACGACCTTCAATATACCAGGAGGTGCTGAGTTGACATCAAAAGTAACGTTAAGGATTACACTTTATTAGGTACTCAACGTTTCGGCCAGGGGCCATCGTCAGGAGTGATATAAAAATGTCAAGTTTGGAATTGAAGAAAATAAAGCACGCGAGAAAAAAAGCGTGCAAAAGACACGTGGAATGCAGAAAAGCCTCCTCAGTGGTGCAGACACTTAAAGAAACTCCAAACCAGAAACAAACTATGTCAAGATAGAATCCTCTGAGGAAGCCCGAGCCGATGGTCCACATACATATCGATACATACACTCACGCACATATATAGACATATATCCAATATAACGCGTAATACATAGAATATAATTTATGTTTATGTAATTTAAGTGATATACCAAGACGTCGTTTGCGTGTTTAGTTGCGGCCGTAGATTACGTATGTGTAGAGATTCGAGGACCTTTAGATCACGTTGTCCCTGGCTGTTGCTAGAATTTCTACGTTGAAGTTTGTGTTAGTGTCGCTGTGTTCCATGTTATAATGTTTGTCGATCATGTGTTCGCCTAAAGGTGTGTATGCTCTTCGAAGTCTGGCATCTCCCAAGTGCTCATTGTACCTAATTGAAACCAAACGTAGTATCAGGGATAGGTACAATGAGCACTTGGGAGATGCCAGACTTCGAAGAGCATACACACCTTTAGGCGAACACATGATCGACAAACATTATAACATGGAACACAGCGACACTAACACAAACTTCAAAGTAGAAATTCTAGCAACAGCCAGGGACAACGCTGATCTAAAGGTCCTCGAATCTCTACACATACGTAATCTACGGCCGCAACTAAACACGCAAACGACGTCTTGGTATATCACTTAAATTACATAAACATAAATTATATTCTATGTATTACGCGTTATATTGGATATATGTCTATATATGTGCGTGAGTGTATGTATCGATATGTATGTGGACCATCGGCTCGGGCTTCCTCAGAGGATTCTATCTTGACATAGTTTGTTTCTGGTTTGGAGTTTCTTTAAGTGTCTGCATCACTGAGGAGGCTTTTCTGCATTCCACGTGTCTTTTGCACGCTTTTTTTCTCGCGTGCTTTTTTTTCTTCAATTCCTAAACTTGACATTTTTATATCACTCCTGACGATGGCCCCTGGCCGAAACGTTGAGTACCTAATAAAGTATAATCCTTAACGTTACTTTTGATGTCAACTCAGCACCTCCTGGTATATTGAAGGTCGTATGCTTTCTTTACATGCAATGTCTAAAACCCAGGAGCATCTAAGAGCCATTCTTCGTTGTATTAAACAATACTCTGGTATGTTGAACGGCGTGAGGTTACTTCGCAATGCCTCAGACTTCCTCAACTCAATATGCCTTTCAGTTGTCATTCTTTTCGTCCCGCGACCCGCAAGCATTAGCCGTAGATGAAATTGATTTCTGGTCTCGTGCTGGTAGTTTCTAGCCTCGACTTCGCAGCTATAAGCTGTGGAATTGGTAGTGCTCGATTGTAAAACTATATTATACCGCGAGTTGGCAGACAAATTAAATAAATCATCGGGTAGTAGGAAATTGAAATGATTTATTTTACCTGCAAAGGGTTTGATGATTTTATCCCGCACTGCATAACAAGTAATGATCAGTCTTCTCATACATGATTGTTGGTGTTTGTTTTATCTTGTATCTGCAGTCCTGAACACACACAAACAATGCAAAGATGGCTCAAACTTTCTTACTTTTAAAAACTTTAAAAACTTTAAACTTTGTATCGTCACCGAATGTTTAGCAACCTCTACTACCCTATATCGCGTACACATTTTTGCTTAGCACGCTTGGCCCCCAATGACAATTCCTTAAAACTTGACATGATTAGGTTCCTCGATGATCTTCAGAACTCGACACCTTGTTTCTAAGACGTGGGCCTTGCCATGACCTGGGATGTGGAAGACGTGTTCACTTGCCCCTAATTTAGTTAAATTTAACCCTCCGCCTATGGCGTCGCATGGACACAACCGACCAAACTCCCCTGCTACATGGATTCAGAAATCCATGTAACCGTCACTGTAGGTATACCCACTACCGCAATCCATCAATTAAGTTTTACGTATAACGAGGGATGCTGGCAAGACAGACGAATGTTCGCCTTGTTCTTTGAAGAATTGGCAACGCCCAAACCAAAGTATCCTTCATAAGGAACGCGTATAGAATTGTGCTTCGTCCGCACAATTATGTTTCCTCTCTTAAAAGCTAGCTTCACTCACCTGAATGGAGACGAACTCTTCTTCCATGCGCTCAGGCGAAGCGCAGATGGTGAAGCAAATATGGGGCCGATCTGCCACGGTCCACATTTTTGACTGCGCGCCAGCAGCTCACGCCGGCACAACGAATTGAACTGCGAATGCGCATGCGCAAGTTGACAACTTTATGAGGTGTTACACACCCCGCTTTAACGAAACTATACACCAGGTAAGGAAGTTAGCGGAATGGGGTGTTAAGCTTCCTTGCCTTGGGGTGTCAGTGGGCTGACACCCACCCGAGGTGTTTGCGACTCCCAACTCCCCTGTGGGGGTTAACAGAGTGCTTACAACACCCTGAGTTCCACAAAGAAGGCTACCGACACCATTGACAGGTATTTGAGGTGCTCAAGCCTGGGGTGTCGGGGTGTTAAATGTTATTTTTTCAGTGTGGACGGCGCCATTTCGTTTCCTGGTGGTGTGCGAGTCCCACCACCATTACCCACCATTACATTTGCGGGGTCGAGGAGCAGCCGGAGGTGAGGTCGACAAACTGGCCGGCCAGGCCGGCTGTTGTTTACGCCTTCGCGAGACCCGCATGTCTTGGCAAGGGGTGGCAGACATCTGTCCCAGATCCTTGTCGCTGGGCCGGCGGCAAACCGCTCCACCGGTACTGGTAATTACACCGATCGCCGGCCCGCTCCGTACTGCCACCCTCCCCCAAACGCCCGACGGCCAGGCCACTCCGTGCCGCCTCTCAGCCGCCCGGCGGCCAGCCCACCCCGTGCCGCCTCAGCTCCCGACGGCCAGCCCGTTCCATACCGTCCCTCTGGGGCGGATCGAGGAATTTTCATTGGGGAAGGGGCACATCATCTCTCAGGGGCGCCTTCGGCGGAAAGATTTGTTGAGTGGGGGGATGGGTGAGCTCGAGCATTCTGAAGGGGCGAATTTTTGTCTCAAAGGGCGCATTTTCCCTCTGAAAAATCATTGTCTAAATAGTCTAGCTGAACGACCCTGCTCGACTGAACACTTGAGAACACGCTGCTCGGAAATACACAACAAATTTGAAGTGCTCTCCAGGAAAAAGGCTTCGCACTGAGGATGGCTACAATTCAGAAATTTAAGACTATGGTTATATGTGATGATATGTGGATCATGGTACATGGTATATGATTTGCAGATTATGATATATGGACTATGGATAAGCCAATATATAAATAAAAAGTAAAGAATACCAATAAACTTCATCTGAAAGCTCGCATGGAATAAAATTATGAAAGCACTCGTGAGGTGAAACACTATATTTACACAATTCCCCTACGGTTAGTGGTTTAAATAGAAAGTTTCACTCACTCGTGATGTGATAAGTGTTATCCCATACTCGAAACTACGGTTCATACTCGGTTCCGTACCTTTGCGATGCCTTGATTTGACAGAATGTCTTAATAGCACGGTGAGTGTTAATAGTGCCGTTCAATGACCTGTATATTATACAGTGCCGGAGCGCAATGATTGTTAGAGAGAATCCCTTTCCTATTCACTTCCCACAACTGCACTGGCAGTTAACTTGAAAACATATACAATTAACGTGAAAGCCGGCATGAGGTAAAATCATTAAACGGATCGTACGTGGAGCATTTTGTCAACCACCAGCGGTAGGCGAGTGGTTTAAATATAATAATTCAATCACTCATGGTTTAATATATTGTAAACCACATACGGTTTAGCTGATTTTTCTGTACTGCTGGTGGTATCAGTCTTTTACCGCATGCCGCAACTAACCATTCGGATGAAAAGCCAATCCGCTGCAGCTTCGAATGTTTTCACTTAGCAGGTCAGCACGAGGCCCTATAACGACGGTCAGCTCGAAGGCGGTATTGCCAACAAATGGCATGGATCGGATGGACCATCATCTGTCAGATACATTGGCCGGATAATTCAGCTGAAATGCACAAAATTACCTTTCTCACACCGTCAAAACACCACTGCGTGTAACGTGGCCTATTATAGGATGCAGAATAGCAGTTTTGAAAAACGATATTCTGCACTCTCGCTCGGCATCCTCCATTAGGTCGATTTAATATACTTACGTTTTTAAGCACATTTCCCAACATTTCATTAATTACTGCATGTTATTTGCATGTTTCATAACTTTAGTAACTAAGAGCCTAAGCAGTGTAGTGTTAGGTCGCTTATACATTCCATCCATTGAAGCTAAGCAAACGATGATATGATAAATACTTGACTAAACATGTGCTGGAGACTGAACTTTGCCGTGTCGTCCTAAAACATACTTCGCACTCGACCTTCGGTCTCGTGCTAAGTGGTTAAAAAAAAAATCGGATCCGACTTCCAAATTCATTTCCAAGCACAGTTTAGTTGTGCATACAGCTGGCAAGTACTGCCTGAGTTTCTGTTGGATGGAATGAACTTCTTAATTAAAAATATGTGATGCTACTGTATTATTAATCAAAATTGTCCTAAGAATGTAAGAGTGTGTGATTTAAAAATGCTCATTATTAAACAGCATCACATTTTTCGGATCAGTACGCTTTTTTGTCACGTCTCCTACCCTCTTAGCAGAAACCCTTCATAGCCCTTAGCCACTCTCACTACACTCAGGCGTTGAGAACAAAGGTGGATATTTTTAGCGGTGTCGGTTTCCATATGGTAAAAATCGTACAGTGCTTCAGTGATTGCCCATAGATCCATCGTCACCCTATTGTAATACTGTTGAGCAGTGAGACAATTTGGATACGTGTAGGATAGCAGTTATACATAGTGTCATATTTCACATCAAAGTGTTACTTTATAGGTATCCAACGTTTCGGTGTGGCACCTTTCTGAAGGGCAAATCAAACATCAAAGTGGACAATCAGATCACAATCCTAGCAGCCCGATCATTCAGGTTTACAAATTGAATATCTACTTTGATCGCCTATCTTTTCTACCTAAAGGTGCATCAGAAAACTGCGTGTCTAAAGAAAAGTAAACAGTGAAAGTTTCATTGAAACATCATTACCCGTCAAAGCGTGACGACTGGTTGATCCTTTTTGGAGGTGACTGCACTTTAACTTGACTATCTCAGTGACTGTGGATGTCCTGACAGAAAAAAAATTCATACTGCATGCCGAGTTGATGTAGAAAAACCTATGCCAAATTTCAGTGCGCTACCTCGCGATGTTTTTTTTTTCACTATCTTATAAAAATATCAGGGTGCGCAATAAGACTGCTTCCGAGACAGCGCATGCAATGCTACATTTATTTACCTCCATTTTTACATTATTTTATGCCATATTACCTAACTCCAATCCCATTTTCTGTGTTATTTTTATTTCGAACTGAAAAGTAACAGTTTATAAACACTGCATTGGAAAACATTCCCAGAATCCAAAAATTACCTTAAAGCACAAGTTTACAAAGAGGTTAGGCTAGGTTAGACTTCTTGGGCAAGGTTAACCTACCTACTTATGCAGGTAGGTACCTAGGTACGTACTTATAACATTATAGCATTGAAACACAGGTATTAATGTTCTTTAATGTATTTACGAGACAAGTTTTTAACTTACATAAATATGGCAACAAAGTGGTTGAGTTTGGTTACGTTAGGTTAGGTTTTTGAAATAGGAAAATTTTGAGAGAATTTTACCTTTCCACAAAAATGGGATTTGTTTTTCTTTTAAAAAGAATAGGCTAGTCCGGGCCAGGCTAGGTTATGGTGTGATTTTTGTAATTGGGAGCATTGATGGTTTTCTAAATATTGAACATTTTCCAATTTTTAGGGGCATTTTTTTTTCCGAGGGTGGTGAGGTTGTGTTAGGCTATGTTACATATTGGTAGTATTATTTTGTACGCCTATTACCCAATTAAAAACCATTTGCTGTTATTTTACCCTTTAACTGAAAGGTGAACATTAGCAGAGAAAATGAGTGGTCACATCGTCTTAATCACTTTCATGAGCCTTACGTTAAAAACATCAAAACTTTTTTTTCAATACCTCCAAGCACAAATATACTGAAGCACTGGGAACGAACAAAAGATGTTGTCAGCCAGTATTTGCTCGGTATGAAATACAAGCCAATCATGTTGTGACACAACATCTCGCACGTACAATTTGTTGCCAAATGAACATTTTTCTGGTCAATAGGTAAGTAGGTAGGTACTACCTACGTACCTATTTTACCGTGAATCAGTGACACCAGGATGTAAACTTCTCGCCGGGAGCGAATCCCAACCCAGCGATCCTCTTCTCAATCACTGGAGCGAGGTCGGGATGAATTTGACTGAAGTGGCGGTTGAGAATTATGCCATTGAACTTGCACCTCGGCATCCCGCACCAGAACTTGATCCTCTCAACTTTTTATCACTGTAAGCCTATTCATCTATTGTCAGTCCCACTGTTCGTCACCACCAGCTTCACGGAAAGCTACTGCTTGCCTTATAACCACGACTATTAACTTTGAGCTGAATTATGTCCTCTGCAGTAATTACTTCACGAGCTGCCGTCTCCCCAAATCAACCAACGCGCCGGAACCCGTTCAGAATGTCTGAGGAATACAAGACCGCAAGGCCCTCAGGCACTCTCAGGTAGCAATCAAGGTAGCATGCGCGCACGGTGGTTACAGCTTTGCACCCAGCACTATCACGATTTTGTGCTGCAAATTGGAGATATCAAGATGATTTGCAAACAATGACAGATAACTAGACACATTCTGGGAGTTAAATGGCTAAACATAGCGAACTCTATCCCGAAAATTACTGTGCTCACTTATTTCGATTGCGATGTGCATGTTACTTGCATGCTACCCGAGGGAGGCCTTCGTGGAGCATGTTTTTGACCCTTCTCTTGTTGAAATGCGACGATTGGATTCAAGGATCGGCAAAAAGATGTGAGGTGTCATGATTCGATATGCTTGTTGACTGACGTCATTGGGCACGAGGTCGGGAAAATTTAGTGTACTACTGATTTAGATATATTGTTATGTGCTACCGAGAAAATATAGCAATATGACACCATGCCGGCGCCTACCGGAGTATTATTGAACGTGGGATATTGCTACTTCAGCTAATCTCCTTGGGTCAATCGTGCTACGCACAATGTCTCGTGAGAGCGCAGCTTTCTTGACATCTGTGTAAAGACATGGCAGAACTCAAAATTGCAGAATCCATTGAAATCAGAATTCACCGCTAAGCACAATGGTAGCTCCATGGACCCACATCAAACCTGCTCCATTTACAGCATGACATTCTATATGACACTCGTATGTAATCTAAACTCCTCCACTTCTTCACTTCATAATCACCCACTGGCACAAACATTCACCTCATTATTCACCCAGAAATTAGCTCACTCACCCATTTACGCACTCACTCACTCATCCACACTACTCGCTCACTCATTCACTCACGTACACAATCGTTCATCCACACACGCGCGCACTTCGAATGCAGTAGATGATGACGTATCATGGATATACGTGTGTATGACAGGGCCTCCTCTAAGGAATTTTAGCTGGGTGGGATTTCATTTGGGAAGAAAATCCTTACATGAGTAATCATTCTGGGGCCCAGAAATCGCGCCAAAGGTCCCCAAGACGTGTTGGGCCACTAAAAACGTGTCAAGGTCGCTAAGCCTCACGCTAGGGATCCCCAAAAAAAATGACGCCGGTGCCAACAAAAATCGGACTGGGATCAAGAAAAAGACCACCCGCAGTCCTTGGAAATCACATTGCGGACCAAAAGGACGCACCGGTGCCCCAAAAGCCACAGCTGGCTTCGGAAAAATCAGTTCTTACCCGAAACGTCACTCTGTGGGCTTAAAAATCGCCTTACAGACCCCAAAACTCTGTCGGATGCAGGAAAAGAAACGAGTCGGGGTACCGAAAGAAAATGCACCGGAAGCGCTACCGCTGCGTGGAAAGGAATTGTACCGAGGCCTAAAAACATCGCGTAAACAGCTTTAAAAATAGAACTCCAACCTCACCCCCACAACAAAAAATCAGACCGAGACTTGATCGAATCGATCCGAGCACCGAACAACTCAGAACCGGTACCGAAATAAAATTATCCGAAGAGCTTTTCAACCCTGAAGGGGCCTAAAACATCGGCCTAAAAAACTCACTGAGCAGCCGCAGTGGCGTATCAAAGGGGCAAATGCCCCCTTCTCTCATGTGAGGTGTAGGCTCTCAAGACTCGCGCCGTTGTCCCCAAAAAATAGCGATGTGACCCAAAAAAATCGTGTTGGGGACCCCCAAAATTCACGTAAGGGGCTCAAAATAAATACAGCAGATCCCAGCAAAGTCACGCTGGTGTCCCATTCTTTTCACCGATGCCCGCGAAAACTGCGCTGGGGCTACATCTAAGTACAACGCGCACGCGAACTCCCACCGCCTCTCCCCCCCAAAAAAGCATTGTGCTCGGGGCCCAAAATTCGCTTCGGTAGACACAGGAATTTCAGTCGGAATTCAAAAAGTTCGCTTTCCCTTTGGGGCCTCAAATAAGCACATAAATCCCCCCCCCCCCCAAAAAAAAAGTACCGGAGCCCGCAAAATTACCGCGGGACACAAGCAATACGGAGCGGGGGGTCCAAAACATCAGGCCGAGATACAGACTTTTAAAAAATCAGAGAACGTCCCCCAAAATCGCGTCGAGCCCACAAAACTGGCGTGGGTTTGCCGGAATCACGCACCTAAGCCCAAAACGTCGGGACGGGACCCCAAGAAATCGCACCGGAAACATCGATGTCGTGCCAGGTCCCCACAAATGTACGTCAAGGAACCCAAATAAACACGGCGGAATCATAAGAGCACAACGGGAAGCCGAAAATGCACCCGGCACACCAAAGCGTATCGAGTCGTGCCATAAGCGGCAGGGTCCTGAAATGTTTACGTTTAAAGTTAGTACATTTTATAACTTTTACGTGTTAAGTGATTTGCACAGGTGCAATTTCAACAGTGTGAGATGACTTGTCAAGGGATACCAAAAGAAAAACCTTCGAAACGGGTGGGGACTGTTATGGTTCAAATCCGGTGACTCAGAAACGATGATGGTAAATTGGCCCTTCCACAGGTTGACTAAGTCGGTCAATAATAACTACAATACAATAATACAAATGAGCCCCATTAAAACAAAATAGTAGTCGGAATCCTGAGACCTCTAGAAATGTGAGTAGGTGGGCCCTCTCCAAGTACGTCCTCCCACTCACCTAGCGAAAATCCTTGGTTTGCAGCTTTAATAGACCCAATTGTTGTCTTTGCAGCAACAATTTTATTTTTCACACAAATATTTCACTTTGAGCCAGCATCATCCTATATCCTCAGTATATGTGCTATAATTATCTTCCTACCATTTCTTGTTCTTGAAAATGATGCACCGTCCGAAGGAAAAAGTCACTTCCGCTGCCAGTCCTATCAAATAATGTTTCCTCTGGATGTTTTCTCAATTGAAACTCCCTTTGACTAGGTGGTACTTTTCGCTCCACTAGGTGGGATTTCACGGCACTAGGTGGGACGAATCCCACATAGTTAACATGCTAAAGGAGGTCCTGGTGTATGGAGATAAGAAACGACGAAAATTATTACGCTGTTAGGGTCTCAATAGCATGCACTAGTTGCAATGTCTATTGTTATGTTGATATTTAAGTTTGGGCGATACTTGGATTTAGGTGATGTTTAAAACCCTTTCGTCAATATTAGTAGACGGCTTCATGCCTAAAGCATGAGCTACAAATATTGTGCATAAAATATACCTATGTCTCCGAAGAAAGGCCATGCCCGAAATATATCAGACTATTGGTGCTTCTATATTCAATCAATATGAGCATTTGGTTAAGTTTTATTAGAGGTGATCTCCCTTAGCCGGACATACATCAATGACCATGAATTACCTGACTCAAGCTTTTTAAACATGTGAAGTTGATGTAGGATAAGTTCTACTAAGCTTGGGCACACTGTCTTGCGTCGTTCTCCCCTGTCGCGCAAAATCCAAAGCAGGATTTGATTCTCGGCCCCGGCTGGGCGAGGATTAACTGCTTATGTATACCAACTCTTGAATCGATCAAACAGAACCGAAGATTAAAAAAACAATAGGAGCTAAAGCCATCGAGGCCCCTTTGAAGGTGGAGCAGGAGGCCCGTCTTCATATTTTCCCCTCCTAGAAGAATTTCATGGCGAAGCCACTGGATGAGGGGTGCGTGTAATGTATGAATGGTTATGAAAAGCAGATTGGATGGGTATGTTAATGAGCAAAACGGCCTTGAGATCATTCATGCTCACTGCTAATGCAATTCGGTCAGCTGTCGCCATAATTGTGACGAATTTTCAGATATCTCACACCTACGCCCGTAGGGAAATAGTGGATTTTTTCACCTCTGCTCACCGGACCAAGGTAGTACATTGCACTCTACCTGACCGAGGAAGCAGTGGTGTAGGAGTGAGAAAATAGCTGGGGGACGATTTTTCAGGGGCTGCCGGTTTTTAAATCGTAAATTGGCGTCAACTATACCTGCAGCAGGGCGCCACTGCAATTCTGAAGTGACGCCAAAAGCTCCAGGTGCGTCTGATGCCTTGGGAGGAACACCATGGGAGCTTGAATGGCGGCATAGCATAATTTGGCGCTCCTCTGCCCGTTCAGGGGCGCCTCATAAGATCCAGGGGCGTCCCTGAAATTTCGAAGGGGTGCTCGGAAGCTCCAGATAGTACCTGACACATTGACAGGGCCACCGCGCTATTCCACATAAGCGCTCGAACTTCTGTGGCACCAACCAAAAATGTGCTCAGTCAGGGATATTTTGACGACTATGCTGATAGCGAAGGGACGCTGGTTATTCCCCGATGAAAAGTGCATTGGGGGGGGGGACTAGCTACTACCATGCGAGGCAGTACACTACACCCCGCCAGATCAGGGCGGTATATTTTACTAAACCACACCGAGGCAGTACACTACATCCAACCTTACCGTAGCAGTACACTATATCTCACCTGACGGGGTAGGACACTATATCTCACCTGACCTGAGGTAGTACACTATATCACACCTGACCGGGTAGGACACTATATCACACCTGACCTGAGGTAGTACACTACATCCAACCTTACAGCAGCAGTACACTATATCACACCTGACCGGGTAGGACACTATATCACACCTGACCGAGGTAGTACACTACATGTACCGAGGTAGTACACTACATACTTCTCTCTCTCTCTCTCTCTCTCTCTCTCTCTCTCTCTCTTCTCTTCTCTTCTCTTCTCTTCTCTTCTCTTCTCTTCTCTTCTCTTCTCTTCTCTTCTCTTCTCTTCTCTTCTCTTCTCTTCTCTTCCCCTCTCCTCTCTCTTCTCTTCCTCTCTATATACCATTCTTCCGGTCTTCCTCTTCCCAGCTTCAGATGTTCTGGTCAAACCTGTGTGTGAATGATAATTATGAGGCCATGTCTGCAGGGAAGATGGAATTTGATTTGAATGAGGTCAATGCTCCGACCGGGTATTTAACCGCAGCAGCAGAGGGTTGGCTACTCAGTTGTTTCGAAAGCGGCCTCCTGTAAGGACTCGGTACCAAATTACAAGGTGAGCTCTGCTTAGGTCCTGTGGATAACATCCCATTGCCATGGAGTGTTATTAAGCTGGCTCCATTCTGCATGCTGAGATCCGATCTCCCCCGTCTGGAGGTTTGGGTTGTGTATACGACTTAGTACTTACGTACTTAATTGACACTGGCCTTTCCGTTCCACTCCATTGTCCTATTACGCCTAATATTCGGATAGAGCTGTTGTCAACGTCAGAAAATGATGATTCGCTTCACCATGACTTACAGGAAGTGCAGTGCGAAATTAGAAGACGTCGCGACTATTTTTTATTGTGCAATATAGTATTATTATGTAACATACTATTATTGCAATCCATCAAGGGCTACCAAGGCGGGAAATTACTATTTCCTTCTAAATGTTTTACGGCAACTAATGTTTTTCTGCCTACGGAAGAAGGCACTAAGAATGCTTGGGGAAATAAATAGGAATGTATCATATAAAAGTGAGGAAATCATCAAGAAGCTTTACTGTGCATATGTCAGGCCACATTTGGAATACTGTGTCCACGCTTGGTCCCCTAGTTATGAAAAAGATTGTTGGCTTTTAGAGAAAGTACAAAAGAGGGCAACAAAAATGGTTAATGGTATAAGCAGCCTGGCATACGAGGAAATGTTGAAGAAATTGAATATGAAATATAGAAGGCTGAGAGAAGATCTCATCGATGTCTTTAAATTTGTTCAAGGTCAGGAACAGGGATATCTCAGGGAAATGATTGAATTTAATAGAAATGATGCAACTAGAGATCATCAATTCAAAATTAAAGTTAATCACAGCAGGACAAGGTTAAGACAGTCTTTCTTCACCAACAGGGTAGTAGAACACTGGAACCAGCTGCCAGAAACATTGTCAGTATCAGCACTCTGAACATCTTTAAAACAGCATAGACAATCATTATAAGAATAGAGGGCTTGCTTTTCGGTATTCCAGGGAGGGTTAATCGACGGATTTGGTGGGCAATTGGTTCAGTGTCCAGAGTGCAACCAAGAAGGGCCCTTGTGGCTCATAGTTGCACTGATCGTTTATGTCTTTATGTCTGTATGCAACAGGTATGCACAAGTGTCCAGAAAATAACTAGAGCCTCTCACTGTGTGCATGGCCCACCAAGGTGCAGACAAACGCCTCGCTTCTCCGCCAACACAAAGCTCACATCAGCTATAACAGAAGTTCGAAGAGTTCACTGCAGCACCCACCGGTTGCCATGGTTTCCGTTGTTTTTGTGTTGTCCGTTGTTTTTGCGTGTAATGATTATAACACCATGCCAGCGACTTCCTTTGTGACAACATGTCAGTGACTGTACCCGATCAAGGGCTGACAGAGGTGTGACTGTTGACAGATGAGGCACTGGTCTCTAAGCGTGCTGCTGGGCCTAGCCGTGGTCTTGCTGGTCAGCCATGCAACCGCTACAGAACCAGGTGAGGTGGATCGGCCGACCCGGTGTCACGGCTGGGAGACGTCCGCCCACCCCTCACTTAGGGGTCAGGTGGGCCCTTCTCTTGCCGACAGAACTCTTTAGGACGACACCGGATTCTACAGACAGCATCAGGCTTAGTGTTTCGACGGAGTCCTGATTCCCCAGGACCTCTTGAACTTCCAGTGGCAATTTCTAGTGTTCTGAAACACGTCGCACGTTCGGGGCCCCCCGAAGCCGGAGACCCATTGGTAGCTCATGTATGGGCCCCTGTAAGTGCGATGGAGGAATCCCGGAAGTTGAAGTCTGGCCGGAAAAGGTTTCTGGGAGCTTGAGAAGCCCTTTGAATCCGCAAGGGCCCGTTAAAGCTAGAAGGGTCATTGAAGCTGTGGGTGGGGGAGTCTTAAAGCAGGAGAGCCTCTTTTAATACTAAGCCCCTTGGAGCTTGGTGGTTCCTGTAGAAGTTGGATGGTCCGTAGAATGATTATGGCTCCTGGAGCTTCAGGGGCCTTAGGAGTTGGAAAGCCTCTGGTTATTTATGAAATTTGAGTTTTCTGTGAATTCGAGGACCCATGAGGACTGAAGTCTCGGGAGCTTGATAAATGGGTAAGAACAGGAGTGGTTCTTGGAAGCTGGATGGGCTCCTTGAAGCTGAAGAGGGTCTTGAAGACCTTGCCCTTTTCAACTGGACGTTCCCCTTGAAGCTGGAGATGCCCCTTCAAGCCCGAGCTGCTTCTTGAAAATGGAGGGCCCCTGGTATCTGGCCCCCGGCGCTCTCACTTATAAACCTTATAGCTCGATGACGTCACATAGGGTTGTGGATTTGACTAAATGCGGCCACTTAAGGGGGGGTGATAGTGGTGGGAACACTTGCGTAGATCTTATTTGTCTTTCCTTCTTTAAAGCTTTTTTAAACAAAGGGAAGGGATTCCAGGCACTTGTCCAGTCTTGCGGAGAGTGTACCGTTGCCCTACCTTGGCCAATTCCTGGCCCCGCCACTGGTCGGAACTGCCTTCCCGGGCATCAAATGTGAGCGACATGTAGACAATTAGTGCACCATGCATGCTACTTTATCTTCTTGCATGTGGTTACGTTCAATATGTTCAATATGTACATATGAGCTTGGCAGGGTATCCCGGGGCATGTACGATGGATATATTCGACATGGCACAGGTCGGTTGTAGGCGTTGCATTGAATGGCTGGTAATTACTTATCAGTGTTTGCTGGAATCCCCTGCTCTCTTGATTTGAAATGGTTTGTGTATTTGAAGAAGCACATATTACACACTTTTTCTGTGATTAGGTGAAGCAGAGTCGCAACGCGATGTCTGTGTCGATAGAAGCGCTCAAGAGGACGTGCAAGCGGTGTTGCCGTCACCTGTCCCTGCACCATAGCGTCGCAGGAAAACGGGAGGTCCATTAATGTTGGCCAATCTTAGCATTCGCCATATGGATTTGTTCCACAACTCAATGGCGTTGCATGAAAAGAAGCGACCAAAAATGACCTTTACTCCTCACCACTCAGTAACTTTACTCCCTTGCTCCTCCAAACTGTCTGGCTGCTACGTGGCCAATTCTTCAACCTACGATGCTGCGTAATGCTTGCCACAGCGCCACCCCTGTAGCACACAGCGCCACCTGGGCAACACAAACTGAACCTAAACGCTATCAAGTTTCGTTTACGAGCCTACTACTGCATAAAGACATAAAGACATAAAAGATCAGTGCAACTATGAGCCACAAGGGCCCTTCTTGGTTGCACTCTGGACACTTAACCAGTTGCCCACCAAATCCGTCGATCAACCCTCCATGGAATACAGAAAAACAAGCCATCTATTCTTATAATGATTGTCTATGCTGTTTTTAAGATGTTCAGTGTGCTGCTACTGACAATGGTTTCTGTCAGCTGGTTCCAGTATTCTACTACCCTGTTGGTGAAGAAAGACTGTCTTAACCTCATCCTGCTGTGATTAACTTTAGTTTTGAATTTATGACCTCTAATTGCACCATTTCTGTTAAGTTCAAACATTTACCTGCCATATTCCTGTTCCTGACCAGAACAAATTTAAAGATCTCGATGAGATCTCCTCTCAGCCTTCCATATCTAAGTGAAAACATATTAAATTTCTTCATTTGTTCCTCATATGCCAGGTTGCCTATACCATTAACCATTTGTGTTGCCCTCTTTTATACTCTCTCTAAAAGCCAACGTCTTTTTTCATAACTAGGGGACCAAGCTCGGACACAGTATTCCAAATGTGGCCTGACATATGCACAGTAAAGCTTCTTGATGACATCCTCACTTTTGTATGGTACATTCCTATTTATTGCCTCAAACATTCTTAGTGCCTTCTTCCTGGCTTTTTGGTCTGTTCTGATGGCCCCAATTTTGAGTTCAAAATAACGCCCAAGTCCTTCTCCTGCTGAGTCACAGATAGTACTTGGCCACCCATCAAATATGGAGCCTTCATATGCTGCCTACCTACATGCATGATTTTGCACTTACCAAAATTAAATTTAATTTGCCATTTTTCGGACCACTTCACAATCTCGCCTAATTTCATCTGCAGCAAGACTTGCTCATTGTGTCCTGTTATTGCCCTAAAGACCTTCAAATCATCTGCAAATTTCAAAACCTTACTGCTTAGGCCACGTTCAATGTTATTTACAAATATAATGAACAATAGTGGCCCCAATACTGACCCATGGGGGACTCCACTAAGAACATCTTGCCATGATGACTTTCTACCATTTAGCATCACTCTCTGCTGCCTATCTGAAAGCCACAAATCTATGCATTTTAGGATGCTACCTACAATACCATGGCTCTGAAACTGCATCATTAACCGTTTATGGGGTACCTTGTCAAAGGTCTTACTAAAGTCAAGATATGCTACATCAACCTGATTTCCCGGATCAAATTGCTCTGTAGAAAAATTCAAAAAGTCCAAGAGATTTGTGAGACACGATCGCCCTTTTCTAAACCCATGTTGAGTATTGTAGGGCGGCGAGGTCGGGGGCGGGGTCGGTGTGGGGGGATAGGGGGGGATAGGTGGGGGAAGGGGTTGGAATGGGGAGGGGTTGGTAGGGGTGTTGGTCTGGGGTGGGGGGAAGTGGGAGGTGATAGGGGGGTTGGGGTTGGCAGGGGGTGTCTAGTTAAATCTGGGAGGGGAAGTGGGAGGGGGTCATAGGGGTTGTCCGGTCATGTCTTGGTAGGGGAAAGGGGGAGGGGGTAATAGGAGTTGGTAGGGGTGTTGGTTTGGTCTCTAGTGGTTAGTCTGTCGCAGTCGTCTGAATGGTTGTCTGGAGTAGTTGGTTTGAGTAGCTGCCGGAGGCGTTTGTGTTATTGGGGTCTTGCTCCATTGCGGTGGTGGTGACGTTGAAGCGACCTTGAGACAGTTGTTTCCGCACGGCCGCCGTCTGGCGGCCATGTTTGCTACGCTCACGGGTGCTGGGCGGGTTCTTCCCGACCCGTGCCGATCTCGTTTCCGGTGGGCTAGCTCCCAACCGGTGCGGCCCACAGCGAGCGGTGACCCGCGACTCCACGCTGTAGTATGTGCTGTCATCATGTGTCATATCATCATGTCTTCGTCGTATTGTCATCTTGTCGGCGCCCCGTAACTCGTTATCTTAACACAAATTTATATAGCGAGGTCAAGTTTCTCACTGCACCACTTTCATTCGTGAGTGAACCTAACCTGGTCGTGGCGCCAGGGAAGGATAGAGGAACCGCGTGGTTGGAGAGACTTAGGGGGGGGGTCATAAGAGTAATGGTCGGACATTGGAGTTGGAAATGCGTCTGTCACCGGCCCTCGTCCAGCTTCGGGGCCCTCTTAAGTGCTAGGGTCCCTCTTGTTTCCCTCCATGTCATCCACCAGCATGCTCCCACTGGTCACCGGACTGGAAAATTGAGGGCCTAGGTAATTATCCTGGGTCAAATTTTGGCAACGATGATTTCTGACAGCTAGATGCGTACGCAGAGTTTCAACAGCTCCCACTGGTCCTTAGTTACCCATAGCTACTTCATGCATGCTCCCACGTAATCCATTCATTTCCATCTTCCATTCCGAACATTCGCTCTCTACTAAAAGTGTTGGCCCGATAATTTCCCTTCCAGTGGTACATGCGCATTCAGCGAGTCTTACTCCCTCAGACCGTTGCTTAGGGCTTTCTAGCCCAAAGTTAAATGTTAATTACCCGTGCTTTGGTCCACAACTGTGACCGGCTGACGCGACACTGTTGGTTGGGTATGATATACTATTCCCGTTACCGCCTTCAATGCTCGATGACACTGGGCTGCGACATTCCGTTAGTTTCTAATGGTCTTATGTCTGGGCTTGGGTAATAATTGCCGACATACCTACACTTTAAATGAGTCAACGCCTTGCCAGGACTTGCATGCTCGAACTTGCGATCGGCGGGCACCCCCACAGATAGTCCTGGGCCACAAATCGGTCGGGATGGCCCCCCTATCGTCTTTCTAACCTATCCTGCCCGGGGTCATATAGGGAGACCCACAAATCCCCTGCCTGTCCTATCCTTGGGGGCTTACGGAACACCAAACTTTATCTTCCTTGCCTGTGCCATAATCGAGAGGTCCATGCCTACTGGAATAGCTGAGACGGGGAAGGAATACCAACCTGGCCATTTTTGGCTGTTACCTAAACTGTGCGCACAGATTCGTCCGGAACCAAAATTGGGTGCCGCTGCCTGTGAGCTTACCCATCGACCCCGTCGGGTCTTACCACCCTCGGGATGCCCTTCCGCGCTCTGTGATCACCAGGCCGGAGGGATTTGCGGCCTATAATTACTCAAGTTATCCAGCTGCCCTATGAAATGTCCAGTATTTCCGGCACGCTTTCCCAGGGGTTCAACCAACAGTGTTTCGTCATTTCCCGTATTCTATCAACCATCCTTCGTCCTCTCCGAAGAGAAGAGGGAGGTGGCTATTCGTAGCTCACGTTTGGGCCCATGAAATTTCTCGCCCGTGGAAGAGCGGCTTGCAAACCGTCTCCTCGCTAAAATGCGTAAGTCGTCTCACGTTTTCCGTCACAGACGGTAGTCGGGTTCGTCCTGTGCTGTCTTGTCGGCTAGCTTTTACATTAAGTAACGGACGAACCCGGAATTAATTCCCTGTCAAATCCCTGATTCGCACCTAGTACGTTTGGCCACTTAATGGTCAGTGCACTGTTCGTTCCTCAACTGCACCAACTTAAGGCTTTTGGACCTCCGAATGTTTAACCGGCCCGCAGCATTCAAGGGTAATACATGCACCGACAGGTACAAAGCCTGAGGGCGAGTTTCCAGCGATTTCCCGGTAAACGTTGCTTCCCCATTGTGACTGCTTTGCGATATATCATGGACATTTGCCGTGGTGAGGAGTTCACATAACCATACATATAGTGCAAAATGTATGCCGCGAATGTAAAACTTATTAATCTGGTAGCAGCACTTAAAGGGAGGTGCCGCGTCTCGGACCAAGCTAGGTCGACCTGGGTCAGCAACACTACAAGGTCAACTTTCAACTTCGTATTCCCTTTAGCAACCGGTAATGTGCTGAGGGGCTCTGTATCACCGTGACGCAATGCAATTGACAAATGGCGATACAAGGGAGCGTGGGCGACCTCGTGTCGGATCACGGGGTTTGTTTTTAGTCATAGTTTGCTGCTTGCTCGCTCAAAAGTATCCGGCATATCTCGGCGTGATATAAAACGCACACAACAGACCACAGGGTCCTCTAAAATTAAGTTGAGTCTCAAGTCCATTCCTTTCTAGGTGGAATGTTATCCCCGGTTCTATATATAAATCAGCTTCCTGGGTTCAGTTGCGCTGTACTATTACCCCGTACCATTTAAAGCAGGAGGAAGTCTCGTAGACACGTGGTGCTATGGTTTAGTGACCCAGTGCCCGGGGAGAATTCACGAGTTTACCCAAGCTAGCGGTTATTGCCGCATCACTTCTTAAGGTCAAGAACCCTCAACTCGGCGCCTCAACTCTATTCCCTCCACAAGGGTGAATGGACCCTTGGCTCGGCGGCACTGGCCAAGCTGCCTGTTTGATGGGAAACAGGTGTTTGACGTTTGATTGGAGGGCGAGCGAGAGAGGGAGAGAGAGAGGGGAGGGGAAAGGGAGAGAGAGAGAGAGAGAGAGAGAGAGAGAGAGAGAGAGAGAGAGAGAGAGAGAGAGAGAGAGAGAGAAGAGAAGAAAAGAAAAAAAAAAAAAAAAAAAAAAAAAAAAAAAAAAAAAAAAAAAAAAAAAAAAAAAAAAAAAAGAGAGAGAGAGAGAGAGAGAGAGAGAGAGAGAGAGAGAGAGAGAGAGAGAGAGAGAGAGAGAGAGAGAGAGAGAGAGAGAGAGAGAGAGAGAGAGAGAGAGAGAGAGAGAGAGAGAGAGAGAGAGAGAGAGAGAGAGAGAGAGAGGGAGAGGGAAATACGGAGAGGGAAATACGGAGAAACAGAAGGACAGAGTGACAGTGGGGAAGAGACCGGGGGGATTCCCACCCTGACCGAAATCGATGAGTGACGTGGGGCCCCAGCAGATTTCCTAAGATACTTTAATTCCCCATGGAAAGAAGGTGGTTATTTAGCATGTGGTGAGCCAGAAGACTTGCTCTCTGCATTTACGTCTTTCCAGAACCACGTGGTTCTTCCATCGTCTAAACTCGCATCAGTAATGTGCGTGCGGGTTATGTATTCATTTCAACCATTCATTTCTCAATTATGTATAAACATTCATGTATCATCCACCAACCTTGAACCATGCATTTATAAACTATAAACATTGATGTATCATCCACCAACCTTGGAACCATGCTCCATAATACCCTTGATCGTCACACACTTCGCTCCTCCCCTTTACCCTTCCCGGGGCTAACGGCTACCCATACCCCGCGGGTCGGACCATCACGTACACAAAACCGGTGGCGGACGGGTCACATGGTTTGCATGATGGGTGAAGGGTACATCGCCACTCCCTGGCCTGATTCACTCACATTTCGCGCTGTCAGCTTCGTTTCGCCTGTCTAGCAGGGGTGGCCCAGTGGACCCGCACGCGGGCGAAATTCACAGTTTAACTCATCATTGTCCACATTCACTGCACTTTACAAGAGGCTTGACCGCTCTCTAGGGTGGTGTGCTTCCGACCATCTTGGGTGGTCTGCCCACGACGACTGCCTTGGGTGGTCTGCCCACGACGACTGCTTTGGGTGGTCTGCCTCCGACGACTGCCTTGGGTGGTGTGCCTCGACTCCCCCCGGGGTGACGCTTTTAAATGGCGCCGCCCCTGGGAGCGGCCGTGCTCCGTGCATGTGCTCCGTGGCCAGACTGGTGGCTGATGGTGCCGGCTGGTGACGCTGGTGACTCATGACTGGTGACTGGTGACTGCTGGTCGCTGATTGGCGGTTGGCGGTTCCGGCTGTCCAGAGCGGTGGCTGCTTCTAGGCTACTGGATCAGGCTGATCCCTGTGGCTAGGCGGAAGTTATTGCTTGCTTTGGCAATAGCACTGAAGTGGATGCTGTTGACACTAGGTGTGCACGTTTCCGGTCGCGGCGGCTGGATGTCTCGCGGGTCGGGCCGCCGCATGGCGACCGCAAGAAACGCCGTATTGAAAATGTAAGCCGTCTTACAGTATCTTGAATCAACTTGTTTCCTTCCTGAAAACTAACTATTCTATCCTTGATAATTGATTCGAGTACCTTGCAGACTAGGGATGTGAGGCTTACTGGCTTATAGTTTTCAACTTTCCCTCTTTCCCCTTTCATGAAGATAGGAACTACATTTTCCCTTTTCCAATCTGTTGGAATTTCATTTTGTGAAACTGATCTACAAAATATTATACTAAGTGGAATTGCCAGTTCCTTTTCAGCTTCCTGCAATAACCTAGCATAAATTCCATCGGTCCTGCTGCCTTGTTTGGCTTTATTTTCCTGATATAATTGAAAACAACATCACTATCAATGAAATAGGATAGGATCCTGAGGATAGGAGCTTTGTATCGATCAGGAACCCTGCCACATTCTCAGCAACTGGAGCTCGATAAAGTGATTTGTGAGGAAATCAGCAGAAACTTTCAGAGGAAATGCCTTATTCTTGATGACTTTAATCTAAAAGGATATGAAAATGCTGGTGTTGGCTCCCCATCATGTAAACTGTTTAGGAAATGCCTTGAAGAGGACTTGTTCTTACACCAGTTTGTAACGGAACCAACCAGGCAGGGCTCATTCTTGGACCTTGTCTTCTCAGATTTAAGTGATTTAGTTCAAGACTTCACTGTAGGAGAAACTCTGGGAAGAAGTGACCATAACATAGTAAGATTCAAGGCACAGGTAGCAGGGACAATCAAGGATAATTTGGCAAACATTCCAAATTTTAACAGGGCAGACTTTGACTGCATGAGAGAGGCTTTAAGTGCCATAAAATTGGAAGAAGAATTATTTGATTTAAATGCCTGTGAAATGTGGGAAAAGTTCAAATCTTAGTTGAGGGAAATTCAGATTAGACATGTCCCCCAAAAGAAAAGGCGCAAAAGAAGGGCAGGAAAGCCAGCATGGCTTACACCAGATGTGATGAAAGCAATTAAGGCTAAGAAAGATGCATTTAGAGTATTTAAGGAAGCTTCAAATATCGTAAATCTAAGGTCGTATCAAAAATATAGAGATGCTGTGAAGCAGAAAATCAGAGCAGCAAAGACAGCAAAAGAATTGGATTTGGCTAGGAACTGTAATGGGGACAGTAAAAAGTTCTTTAGTTTCTACAAGCTAAGTAAAGTTTGAAGCACAATTGGTCCACTGGAAGTAAATGGGACTATAATGAGTGAGGATGGTGAGATGGTTGAGGAGCTCAGCAAGCAGTTTAAATCAGTGTTTACAGTGGAGGATGTGACTAATCTGCCAACCGTGAACCACAGTTCAATGACAGGTGATCAGATACACGATGTTGATTTCATTGATAGTGATATTGTTTTCAATTATATCAGAAAAATAAAGCCAAACAAGGCAGCAGGACCTGATGGAATTTATGCTAAGGTATTGCGGGAAGCTGAAAAGGAAGTGGCAAGTCCACTTAGTATAATATTTTGTAGATCAGTTTCACAAAATGAAATTCCTACAGATTGGAAACGGGCAAATGTAGTTCCTATTTTCAAGAAAGGAGAAAGAGGGAAAGTTGAAAACTATAGGCCAGTAAGCCTCACATCCCTAGTCTGCAAGGTACTCGAATCAATTATCAAAGATAGAATAGTTAGTTTTCTGGAAGGAAACAGATTGATTCAAGATACTCAACATGGGTTTAGAAAATGGCGATCGTGTCTCACAAATCTCTTGGACTTTTTGAATTTTTCTGCAGAACAATTTGATCAGGGAAATCAGGTTGATGTAGCATATCTTGACTTTAGTAAGGCCCTTGACAAGGTACCCCATAGACGGTTAATGATGCAGCTTCAGGTCCATGGTATTGCAGGTAGCATCCTAAAATGGATAGAGTTGTGGCTTTCAGATAGACAGCAGAGAGTGATGCTAAATGGTACAAAGTCATCATGGCAAAATGTTCTTAGTGGGGTACCCCAGGGGTCGGTACTGGGGCCACTATTGCTCATTATATATGTGAATAACATTGAATGTGGCCTAAGCAGTAAGGTTTTGAAATTTGCGGATCATTTGAAGATCTTTAGGGCAATAACAGGGCACAATGAGCAGGTTTTGCTGCAGAAAAACTTAGACGAGCTAGTGAAGTGGTCCGAAAAATGGCAAATTAAGGTTAATTTTGGTAAGTGCAAAGTCATGCATGTAGGTAGGCAGCATATGAAGGCTCCATACTTGATGGGTGGCCAAGTACTATCTGTGACTCAGCAGGAGAAGGACTTAGGTGTTATTTTGAACACAAAATTGGGGACATCAGAACAGACCAAAGAAGCCAGGAAGAAGGCACTAAGAATGCTTGGGGCAATACACAGGAATGTGTCATACAAAAGTGAGGAGGTCATCAGGAAGCTTTACTGTGCATATGTCAGGCCACATTTGGAATACTGTGTCCAAGCTTGGTCCCCTAGTTATGAGAAAGATTGTTGGCTTTTAGAGAGAGTACAAAAGAGGGCAACAAAAATGGTTAATGGTATAGGCAACCTGGCATATGAGGCAAGATTGAAGAACTTGAATATGTTTTCACTTAGATATAGAAGGCGGAAAGGAGATCTCATGGAGGTTTTTAAATTTGTTCATGGTCAGGAACAGGGATATCTCAGGGAAACGTTTGAATTTAACAGAAATGATGTAATTAGAGGTCTTCAATTCAAAATTAAAGTGAATAACAGCAGGACAAGGTTAAGACAGTCTTTCTTCACCAACAGGGTAGTAGAACACTGGAACCAGCTGCCATGAACCATTGTCAGTAGCAACACACTGAACATCTTTAAAAACGGCATAGACAATCATTATAAGAATAGGGGGCTTGTTTTTCTGTATTCCAGGGAGGGTTGATCGACAGGGAGGAGTTGGGAGTTGAGAGGAGTTTGAAATTGTTGAGTGTGTTATGCAATAGCAAGTGAGTCTCTTACTAAGTCTGAACGCTTTATGAATTTGTTTGGGTTGTGCCTAGCAGTGGATTCGGCACCTTCCTTCGGGATGTGATGCTGATGAGATTGTCTATGGTGGCACGATGGGTGTGATGGGAGGAGCTTGTGATTGTTGACGGTGTTATGCGGTAGCAAGTGAGTGGTGCTAGATAGGCTGGGATATATAGCTTCCTAGGAACTTGGGATAAGGGATTGATTGGGGTGGGAGTATGTACATTCCTAGTATCTTTTCTAGATAGGCTTAACCCAGATGGGCCCCTGTGGCTCTTATTAAGGCTTAATACTTTATGACTTTACTTTTTATGAAATCAACATCGTTTATCTGATCACCTGTCACTGAACTGTGGTACACGGTTGGCAGATTAGTTACATATTCCAATGTAAACACTGATTTAAACTGCTTGCTCAGCTCCTCAACCATCTCACCATCCTCACTCAACATAGTCCCATTTACTTTCAGTGGACCAATTGTGCTTGAAACTTTACTTATCTTGTAGAAACTAAAAAACGTTTTACTGTTCCCATTACAGTTCCTAGCCAAATCCAATTCTTTTGCTCGCATTGCTGTTCTGGTTTTCTGCTTCACAGCATCTCTAGCTTTTTGATACCACCTTAGATTTACGATATTTGAAGCTTCCATAACTACTCAATATACATCTTTCTTAGCCTTAATTGCTTTTATCAAATCTTGTGTAAGCCATGCTGGTTTTCCTACCCTTCTTTTGCGCTTTTGCTTTTAGGGGACATGTCTAATCTAAATTTCCCTCAAGTAAGATTTGAACTTTTCCCACATTTCACAGGCATTTAAATTGGAGAATTCGTCTTCCCATTCTATGGCACTTAAAGCCGCTCTCATGCAGTCAAATTCTGCCCTGTTAAAATTTGGAACCTTTGCAAATTATCTTTGATTGTGCCGTCTACTTGTGCCTTGAATCTCGCTATGTTATGGTCACTTCTTCCCAGAGTTTCTCCTACAGTCAAGTCTTGAACTAAATCACTTAAATCTGAGAAGACAAGGTCCAAGAATGAGCCCTGCCTAGTTGGTTCCGTTACAAACTGGTGTAAGAACCGGTCCTCTTCGATAGAATAGTTAGTTTTCTGGAAGGAAACAGATTGATTCAAGATATTCGACATGGATTTAGAAAATGGCGACCGTGTCTCACAAATCTCTTGGACTCTTTTAATTTTGCTACAGAACAATTTGGTCAGGGAAATCAGGTTGATGTAGCATATCTTGACTTTAGTAAGGCCTTTGACAAGGAACCCCATGAACGGTTAATGATGCTGCTTCAGGTCCATGGTATTGCAGGTAGCATCCAAAACTGGATAGAGTTGTGGCTTTCAGATAGACAGCAGAGAGTGATGCTAAATAGTAGAAAGTCATCATGGAAAAATGTTCTTAGCGGTGTCCCCCAGGGGTCAGTACTGGGGCCACTATTGTTCATTATATTTGTAAATAGCATTGAAAGTGTCCTAAGCAGTAAGGTTTTGAAATGTGCGGATGATTTCAAGGTCTTTAGGGCAATAACAGGGCGCAATGAGCAGGTCTTGCTGCAGAAAGACTTAAGCAAGCTTGTGAAGTGGTCTGAAAAATGGCAAATGAAATTTAATTTTGATAACTGCAAAATCATGCGTGTAGGTAGGCAGCATATGGAGGCTCCCTACTTCATGGGTGGCCAGGTACTATCTATGACGCAGCAGGAGAAGGACTCAGGTGTTATTTTGAACACAAAATTTGGGGCATCAGAACAGACCAAAGAAGCCAGGAAGAAGCCACTAAGAATGCTTGGGGCAATAAATAGGAATGCATCATACAAAAGTGAGGAAGTCATCAGGAAGCTTTACTGTGCATACGTCAGGCCACATTTGGAATACTGTGTCCAAGCTTGGTCCCCTAGTTATGAGAGAGATTGTTGGCTTTTAGAGAGAGTACAAAACAGGGCAACACAAATGGTTAATGGTATAGGCAACCTGGCATATGAGGAAAGATTGAAGAAATTGAATATGTTTTCACTTAGATATAGAAGGAGATCTCATCGAGGCCTTTAAATTTGTTCATGGTCAGGAACAGGGATATCTCAAGGAAATGTATGAATTTAACAGAAATGATGCAATTGAAAGTCATCAATTCAAAATTAAAGTGAATAACAGCAGGATAAGGTTAAGACAGTCTTTCTTCACCAACAGGGTAGTAGAACACTGGAACCAGCTGCCAGAAACCATTGTCAGTAACAACACACTGAACATCTTTAAAAACAGCATAGACAATCATTATAAGAATAGGGGGCTTGTTTTTCTGTATTCCAGGGAGGGTTGATCGACGGATTTGGTGGGCAACTGGTTCAATGTCCAGAGTGCAACCAAGAATCATGAGTGGCTCATAGTCGCACTGATCTTTTATGTCTTTTATGTCTTTATGTTTTCAAGGCATTTCCTAAACAGTTTACATGATGGGGAGCCAACACCAACGTTTTCATATCCTTTCAGATTAAAGTCACCAAGAATAAGGCATTTCCTCCGAAAGTTTCCACTGATTTCCTCGCAAATCACCTTATCTGGCTCCAGTTGCTGAGAATGTGGCAGGGTTCCGGATCGGTCCAAAGCTCCTATCCTCAGTTTATTGCTGTTGCCTTTTCCCACAGCAACATCAAACCAAATGGACTCCACCGACACATTTTTACCCCATCTGTTACTTTTAGAGAACTGAATAAGCTATTCACATAGAGCATTACACCACCCCCTTTCACTGCTGGACCCCTATTGCATGAAAACATATTGTATCGCTGGGTCTCATAGTCCTGCAAGTTATCCCCAAAATACCCCTCACTGACCCATGCCCCAGTAATGCAAACAAAATCTGGTTCCTCCTCAGCAGCATAACACTTGAACTCATCGAATTTGGATCGAATACTCTGAGCATTAAGCATCATACACTTAACAAATGTTCAATAACCATCTTTGGCTTTTTCATGTTGAGTAGCTCTTTCATCTCTGGATGAGCTACCACTCTGCCCCCTTGAACTATTGCTATTCCTATTTGCTGACTGTGAGATTCGATTGCCTATGCTGTCACTATTGGCATATCCCTGAGATGACAATGCCACTTCTTCCCTCCCCACCCCATTTTCTAGTTTCTCCGAAGGACATGCTCATATACTTTGCTTAACACTTGCACCCCCTTCTCGGAGAAGTGCAGGCCATCCCTCTGATAGAGCTCCCATGAGCCATAATATCTGCACCACTTTCGAACAAAAGTCAACTGCAATAAGCATACGCTGCTGTGCCGCATGTGCCACGTGATTCCAGACCCGTCCCACCTGTCCCGTGTGGCTCCGGACCGGTCCCACCTGTCCCGGGTGGCTCCAGACCCGTCCCACCTGTCCCGGGTGGCTCCAGACCCGTCCCACCTGTCCCGTGTGGCTCCGGACCGGTCCCACCTGTCCCGGGTGGCTCCGGACCGGTCCCACCTGTCCCGGGTGGCTCCGGACCGGTCCCACCTGTCCCGGGTGGCTCCAGACCCGTCCCACCTGTCCCGGGTGGCTCCAGACCCGTCCTACCTGTCCCGTGTGGCTCCGGACCGGTCCCACCTGTCCCGGGTGGCTCCGGACCCGTCCCACCTGTCCCGGGTGGCTCCAGACCCGTCCCACCTGTCCCGTGTGGCTCCAGACCCGTCCCACCTGTCCCGGGTGGCTCCAGATCCGTCCCACCTGTCCCGTGTGGCTCCGGACCGGTCCCACCTGTCCCGGGTGGCTCCAGATCCGTCCCACCTGTCCCGTGTGGCTCCGGACCGGTCCCACCTGTCCCGGGTGGCTCCAGATCCGTCCCACCTGTCCCGGGCGGCTCCGGACCCGTCCTACCTGTCCTGTCTGTAAAAAAATGATTTTTGGGTGGACACAAGTTTTGTGGCCATGGTCGATTTCGCTTTCCTTTTCTGACTCCAAATATTTTTTTTTTTTTTCAAATCTCCCACAAAATGAACTCCCCAGAGCCAAAAACATGATGTAAGTCCTGAAACCTAGGCCCCCTAGCGACGTCACTTTTGGGGATTTTTTTGGAGGGTGGTGTCTGGCCCTACTCGTCGAGCGCTTTCCGAGGACACCTCTTTCGTTTTCGTGCGATGCTTAGCTTGGAGATTAGATGGGGGTCCCTATCGACCCCCTCCCGAGACGAGGTGTGAGGATATGACCGGAAAGATGGGGAGGATTAATACAACTCAATGGCGTTGCATGAAAAGAAGCGACCGAAAATGACCTTTACTCCTCACTACTAAGAAACTTTACTCCCTTGCTCCTCCAAACTGCCTGGCTACTACGTGGCCAATTCTTCAACCTACGATGCTGCGTAATGCTCCCCACAGCGCCACCCCTGTAGCACACAGCGCCACCCGGGCAACACAAACTGAACCTAAACGCTATCCAGTATCGTGTATGAGTCTACTACTGCAATAAGCATACGCTGCGGTGCTGCATGTGCCGGGTGATTCCAGACCCGTCCCACCTGTCCCGTGTGGCTCCAGACCCGTCCCACCTGTCCCGTGTGACTCCAGACCCGTCCCACCTGTCCCGTGTGACTCCAGACCCGTCCCACCTGTCCCAGGTGGCTCCGGACCCGTCCCACATGTCCTGGGCGGCTCCGGACCCGTCTCACCTGTCCCGTGTGGCTCCAGACCTGTCCCACCTGTCCCGTGTGGCTCCAGACCCGTCCCACCTGTCCCGTGTGGCTCCAGACCCGTCCCACCTGTCCCGGGTGGCTCCGGACCCGTCCCACATGTCCCGGGCGGCTCCGGACCCGTCCCACATGTCCCGTGTGGCTCAAGACCTGTCCCACCTGTCCCGGGTGGCTCCAGACCCGTCCCACCTGTCCCGGATGGTTTCAGCGGTTTCTCACTTGTTCGTTCCTGTTTCAGAGGCGCCTGCTCGGGAGGACCGCCTGCTGGCCATATTCCGCACCAGCACAATAACCGCCATCGAGGCCACCACAGTCACTAGCCTCTACAGCTGCTTTGCGGGCTTCTCTGGAACTGATGCATGCACCAGACGGCGCCGTAACATCGGGAAACGGCTGCACATCTTGCCAAGCAAGGTGCTCGCCAGGTAAGAGTAACAACCTCAGCTGCCCGCCAGGTGAAACGACACTCAGCCGTCGGACAGGCGCCAAAGACACCTTCAGCATGAGCTGCCGACCAAGTGGGAGGGAAACCACAGTACCAGGTGTCCCGGTGTGAGGGACACAGAGCTGGACACCACCCACTCCCCACCGTAGAAGAACTGCATATGTGAAAATGATGATCCTGTGATCCATGCTGCACGCCGAGACATATAAACTGCTGCCCCCCCCTCCTGCGCGATAATAAGACCATGATTATAATTGGATGGATTTTTCCACGCATTTTGTACTTCAGGACTGTATGTTTCTAGCGTGATATCAGCACAACGTCTGAAAAAAATTCAGTTCATAAGTTTTAAGAAAAAATGTTTTTGGCGTACATAAATCACATTTTCACCGTTTCTGCACGTATCTATTACGATGCACAATTTGGTAACATTCCCGAGATAACACGAGGGCAAAAGTGAATCCAAATTGACGTGGCCTGTATATTTGAGGGGTTCGTGGTCTTAGCCGGGCGGGCCTTTTGAACTGACCCGAGTGTTTGATCTGATCCGCTTGCAATGATTCAGGCGCATGAACTCACCATGGGCGTGACCTGACCTAAGCCCGACTGACAGCCGGTGGCGGTCTGTTGCAGCGAGACTGAGCTGGAGCCGTCGCTGCGCTTCACGTCGGTGCGCGACGGCCGTTTCCTGTACACATACGTCTCAACGGTGTTGTCCACTCTGACTACCACTTTGGTGGTCACTAATTCTGCAACATCCGTTACAATCAAAATTAATTGCTCGGTCTATCAGAAAAACCTCGTCGACCTTCCCAACTGTCCGGGGACGTAGATCGGCAGATAACCTGGACCACGGACGCGAACTGCCGACGGCAGTCCATCACACACGTCATTTATGCGGCGGGTCGAGCTGCGTGGAGAGATCCAAGCTTACAGATCCTATCGGCTATTCTGATGACGTACTGTGTTTGTCGTTTGGTTGTCGGAGTGTACTACCGTCCGCCTGTTCAGTCGTTGGACGATTATTGAATGTTGACCTTATTACCTGTTGGGCAGTTGTTACATGATTCACCATGCGCTCGTTGAGGGCTTCCCACAGAAGCACATGGCGCGTTTGTTATCATAAATATACGGCTTCAAATGAACCCTTGAGTGTATCGTTGTGCTCGCTCGAGCACATTCACAAGGTCGCCGTTCCTGCACAGGGAGTTGGAAGCCATCAAGTCACATCGGCATGAGAACAACATTCACAGCTGTTCACAGCAGGGGTCGTAAAAGGCGTCAGGAGTATCACCATTTGGGATCCAGGACCTGGATAGTGTCACCACAGAAAAAGCAATAACACGAGAAACTGCTTTACAATGCCTTCGTATACACCGAAATTATCGATATCGCTTGACTATAATTGTTGAAAAAGAAATCATTTGAAACACTTACAGAAAGCAGTAGAGCATAACACGGAGTGACATTTTCAAATCGGTCCAATCCGCATCCGTATGAACCAATCCAATCCGTATCCATTTCCGTATCGGATAAAGATATACATTCGTTATCTAATTTGTTTGAAGAAAAAGTGTCAAAGAGTTAATACCTGATCGGTTGCAGCAACAAATTTGTAGACCTTCAATAATATGCAATAGTTTAGCTGAGATAAAGAAAAAAATACGGAGCCATCACAATAATACAATGAAAACCATAATAATAAAATGAAACCATAATAATGAGTATGTGGTGTGCTCTAGCTTCCATGATATAGTACTATACGTCTCTAAGATGTCCCCCGTTGTAAATGTCACCGATGTTGTTGAGGATAAAGAATATGCAAGAACGTAGCTTACTTGTTGGCCCATGGCAAAAGAAGTCTCATGATTGATGTTCGATAGGATGAGAAACAGTATAAACGGATGATCGCTGGTTGAAAATTATTTGATCCGGTGTGTGGCAGACCAAGATTGGCAGGCTGACAGAATTGTATAGTGTTCGTGTATAGCTTCTTTTTCTTTTACAAATGTGCATGGTTTTGAAGGCCCAGCCGCTTTTTGCCAGAGTCGGTACGCTTTGGAGGGCCACGTGCATTCTCGTCCTCCAGTTGTGCTCTGAGGATCCCCCTGTGCTTATTTGGGGTTCCTCGCTCACATTTGTGGGACTCAGCACGATATTGGGGGCTCCGGTATAATTTATCGGGGTCCCGTCGCGACTTTTCGGGCCCAGGCGCGTGGTTCCGGGGGGATGCGACGCCAGTTTTCTGGGCTCGACGCAATTTTTGTTGACTTCTCCTGAATTATGTCAAGTCCGAGCCACGGCCTGATTTTTCGGGCCCCTGGCGACATTTTTGTGTGTCCCGCGGCGGTTTTTCGAGCTCTGGTACGTTTTTAGGTGCCGTATGCGACTTGTAAAGGCATCTGGTGGTATGTTTGAGCTAAGGAACGATTTCCCTGGCACGGACATGTATTTTTCGGAATCTCTATTTTGAAGGGCTCCGGCTTGATCCTTGTGGGGTATCGATGCGATTTTGGGGGCACGCTGTGCTTAGTTGGGACCGCCGACGCCAATTTTTGGGAGCCCCGAGGGGAATATTTGATGCCCCGACCAGAATGTATGAGACTACTGACAGAAAGTTTGGGTCCGAAGCGCGATTTTTTTTTTGGGGGGGGGGGGGGCTTGGCGCTAGTTCTCGGAGCGCGTTGTACTTATCTGGGCCCCAGTGCGAATTTGGCGTTCCCCGACGCAAATTGTCGGTTTCTGTGCAAGCTTTTGGTGCCCGTTGTATTTATTTATAACCCCTAATTCTGGGGCCCACGACGCGAACTTATTGGGCCCCAGAACCATTTTTGGGGACTCCGACGCGATTCTTGGGTTCTTGGAAGTCCACCTCTTCAGGATGGATGGGGAGGGGGCATTTGCCTCTTTGGTATGCCACTGCGGCTGCTCAACGAGTTCTTTTTTAGCCGATAGCACCCTTAAGAGTAGAAAGGCCCTTTGGAGAACTTTCTTTCGGGGCCTATTCTGAATTTTCCGGTGCTCGGGTCGACTCGATGGAGTCCTTTTTTATATTTTTGTGGTCGATTTGTATTTTTGTAAGCCTCTTGCGCGATATTTTTGGGCCCCGGTACGATTCTTCTGTCTCTCGGTGCTTTTTTTTCGGTGCTACAAGGCGCTTCTTTGCCGGGGCCAGATGCATTTTTTTTTAGTCTTTGACGCAATTTCTGTGGCCGTAGAGTAATATTCCGGGCAGGAATTAATTTTTGGGAAGCCATCTGCGACTTGTGGGGCTCCGGCGGGACTTTTGGGCCCCTAATGTGATTTCCAAGGGCAGCGACGCGACGTCTTTGGGTCTAAGAGTGATTTTTAGACCATGTCTTCATTTGATGGGATGCTTATCGCGAGTTTTAGTGGCCTCGACACGTCCTTGGGGCTCAACCCGTTCTGGTTTCTTTTGGATCGACTACTAGGAGCCCGGAGTGATTTTCCTTGCCCAGACTGTGTTTTCGTTGCCCTGGCTTCATTTATTGGGTGTTCCCGATGAGACTTTGGGGGCACCGGTGCGACCTGTCAAGCCCCTAGCGTGATTTTCAGGGGTCCGGGCGCGACGTTTTGGTACCTTCAGGCTCAGCGTTATTTTCAGTCGCCCCGGCCCAACGTTTTGAGTCCCTGTTGCGATTTTTAAGAACCACGACACGACGTTTTTCGACCCCCAGCATGATATTCTGTGCCCAGGTGCGAACTTTTGAGTCCCCAGCGTGATTTTCAGCTGTCTGGCCCGTCTTTCTGCAGCCACCATAGTTATTTTCAAGGACCAAGGCGCGACTTCTTCTGCTCCCAGCGTGGTTTTCAGGGGCCCCGGTCCAACTTTTTGTGCCCCCAGCGCGATTATCACGGGACCCGGCCCGACCTTTTGGGACCCAGCGTGATTTTAAGGGCCTGGCCAGTCTTTTTCGGGCCTAGCGTCATTTTCGGGGGCCCCGGAGAAACTTTTTGGCACCCAGCGTGATTTACAGGGGCACGGTCCGATCTTTTAAGGCCTTAGCGTGATCTCATGGGGCACTGGCGCGACTTATCGGGGTCCCGGCGCGACTTTTTGAAGGCCCAACGGTATTTTCAGGGACTCGATCCCACATTTTGGAGCCATCAGCGTTATTTGTATGGTCCCGGGACGACTTTTGAGGCTTTCAATGTGATTTTCAATGGCCTTGGTGTGATTTTGGGATGCTCCAGCCTCATTTTCAGGGACCCTGCGCGACTTTTTGGCGGCCCAAAATGGTTTTCATGGGTCCCGGTGCGATTGTTGGGGACACCAGCATGATTTTTATGGAACCTGACGCTATTTTTCCGAATCCAGACGCCATTATTTGGGGCCCACAACCTCTCATGGGGAGGGGGACTACTCCAATGCCCCCTCCGTATGGGGTACGCCACTGTGCATGCCCCAATGATTATATAGCTTAACCATGACGTCTATGGAGCACATCGCACAAAATCGACTTTCCTATGCCCATTTGACTGCTTGCACCACAAGAAGTGTTCAGAAATATACACCCTGCAATTGGCCTAAATTCATCTCATTATCTTCGAGGTTCTTAAATCTCAGCCTGGACGTACACATCACTGGACGATGAATAGCCTTGATAGTAGTCTCCGTTGTAATTCGATGTTTTGTACTTTTAATCAAAATGTCTTCATTGAATAGATTCTGGGATCAGTGTCTTTGCTAAGCAGAGATTGTTACATATACCATGGCACCACCATCTTACCGAACCATTTCTGTTTAACGACATAATTTGAATTCAATATTTAACGTACTGTCAATGCCACTACGCAGTTACCCAGCTGAAAATCCACTAGGATCGGTTGCCATGCTCGTCATGTGCCTTCTCAGGTCACATGACAAGCATCGCTCGTTACTCGTCACATCATCACTCTTCAAATCACTCCTCGTGTGACCTTGTCAGTTCGCACCACAAGCGCATAAGCCTCTCGGGGATCCTGAGATTCTGACAGGCGTTCTCGCACTTGAAGTTGATATAATAGGTTCAGTGGACTTCACTATTGTATCTATGCTACCATAATACATGATAGAAATAAATATTTTTATATGTTGGATACCAGCACCGATAATACCCAGTAGGTTGGTCCGGTTTGCACACTTTTTGCCAAAATCGATAGCAGCTCCCCCTCCTTTGATGCATTTTGGGCCGCTGAACACGATGGAAGCATCAGAAATGCAAATTTCCCACATCTTTTGATGGCCTCGGCCACTTGAAGATTTTGGCTGGGACCAAATTTTGGACATTTCTGCATCTCATAGGCGGACTGATGGAAAAATGAGTCCGCTTGAGCATTACATCGTTGAGGCAATTCATTTTCGATCATTTGGCACCGTTTCCAAGATTCTAGCTGTCTTATTACCTCAGATTTCGTCTTCTGAAGTATGGAAGGTTCGAGCGGTTCCCTGGGCTGCCAAGAGATGGCAGGCCTAGCGAGCCCGGCTGCCTTCCAAATGCCTTATGACGGACGCGTTTGTACTTTCCACCAAGCGTGGTTTGGCGTCTTGATGCACTGGTATCATCTCAACTAACTGATCGGTTATGTTTTATGTGAATTAGAGATACAAATGCACAAAAACGATAGGATTCTACAGTGAAATAATCGCACATATTGGTTGAAAAGAGGTAGTACTGCGCAGAACATGCCCTGCGAAGCTTGGCCTGAATCGCAACAAGGTAATCAACATGAAACCAGTGTCTCCCCTCATATCCGTATGTATTTTGTCAAAGGTGTATTCTATGTATTCGGTCAGATCATCTGTCATCACCATTCCGCCGCCGCCACCGGGGCAAGCCGCAACAGCCCGCCGCGCTGAGACTCGCCGCAGCGGCGCTCACTTACTCACTGGCCCGGAACCGGCGACGGAAGGCCATCTTATTCAGGCTATAGCCGTCCTGGCGGTCCCTGCCGGTGACAGCCGCCGCCGACTCCGTGGTCAGCTTTACACTTCGCTCCATCGCCTGCGTGTGGCAGGGAATGCCAGTTCGCAGAGGCTCGTCCAGCAGACGCGCCAGCTCATCGCCGCCAAGTGGGAGGGTCAGGGGTAGCTCGATATCTGCGTGGTGGTGCTGCAGATCCACCAACTCCATGAAGGTGCTGGCCCGGAGATTTATTTCCGGGCATTTGTAAGCCCAGACTGGCTGCCCAGGCTGCCGGCGCTGACGGGCCTCACCGATGAGCTGGATAGCTCGGGCCCAGATCTCTCGGCGTTCGTCCCCGAGCATGTCGAGGACGACGGCCTGAGGGTGCGCGATCATGGCGTTCCCGCAGAGTTTCCTCTGCACTTCCGCCAGATCATCGCCGGTAATGTGGCGGCGCTGCCGCTCGAGCTGGTCGTACAGGTGGCGCGGCGCCTCCACCAGGTCCGGTCGGTGTCTGACTGAGTCACTGTTGGGATGTAAACGCCCACAACGTACAATGCAAGCGTCTGCAGCTCGGCACTGGGGCTCTGTTGGGCCATGTAGACACGCAACAGTCTGCTCTGTGCGGTGTGCCACCGCGCCATACTGAGCTGGTCGTGAACGCGCTGCGCTACTTCGCTTCCATCGCCCGAAGTCACACACTGGGCGCACTGCACCAGCAGGCGCAGATCTGAGCTCAGATTGCGTCTGACATCATCTAACAGCGGCGGCAGCTCAGCCGTTGTCAGGGGCTGGAACTGAGCGACAGGCAACTGGTGCACCGGGCCCGACAGCAGCTTGCCGATGGGACCCGAGAAGCTGGAGGGACTGGTGGTCGGCCCATCGAGCCTCTTGAAGAGGGTAGGGTAGCCTCTTGTAGGGCAGATCGGCCTGCTGGAGGAGGCAGACCGCTCGAGTCAGCGGCCGGCCTAGCAGCTTTTCGAATTGGGCCATCCAGCCGCCTTGCCAGCCCACCAACTCGTTAGTCCTATCGCCTCCCACCGCATGGATGGCAGTGGCCTGTATGCCGCGCTCTACCAGAAAGCACAGCAGCTGTTGGGCGATAGCCGCTCCGGTGTGCCGCGCTTCGCAGTTAAAGTGCCCGACAAATACATCACCCGGGTGGGCGTTCCCGGATATGTTGTGAACCTTTTCGTGTCGGGTCCCTGCCACCCGGGCCGTGTCGGTTCTGCCATCGCAAAATATGGCCGTGCAGCCAGCGGCAGCGGCTCCTACCTCTCGAACTTTTTGCGTTCTGCTCTTTTCTAGCTCCTGTTGGATTTTTGACCGACTGATGGCTGCGCCTCCAGCAGACACTGTGTACGCACTTATGAGCTTAGATGCCTTCCGAGAACTCACATCGCACGCATCAGCAGCCTCAGTCAAAAGTGAGAGAGGTGGACCCTCCACGCGTTTACTTTTTGGCCTGCGCGGTGGCTGATACTCGGGAGCACTGTCACTGTCGTTACAGGAGGAACTGCCACCGTTTGAACAGTCACGGCCTGAGACGCCGACAGCCGGCCTAGTCAGTGTAGTGCCACCGGGCGAGGATCCAGTAGCTGCCGGGGTCACGGACGGTCCGGCTGCTGCAGCAGCGGTGACCGAGGAGCCAGGGACGGCGCAAGGAGCGCCAGAGTGGACGGCGGCGTTGCTGGACCGGTCTGAGACAGAGGACAGGAAATCGTTTCATTAGGGAGGTAATTTGGATGAAACGCTGTAAGGGCACGCAGTAGGACACGATGATCTTTCGATGCAGTACACGGGTGAGCTGCTGGGACAAACGTTCAATACCTAGCATGGTGCAATAGCAGAGGACAGGTTATCAATGAGAGAAACCTTAGATGTTATGAATGGTTTAACTACATTGGGGAAGAATTGTATGGACCAGAGACAGCAACGGAGGACTGGATGTCAAGAACTGCGCCCATCAGGACGGCGGCAGATGAGGACTCACCAGCGCCCGCGGCCATGCGGAGCGCGCTAGGGCACGAGCGCTGCCTCGCCGAAATCCATAAGGTGCCAGCTGCCGACGGCTCGGGAACGGTGCCAGCAGTTGTGCCGGACTGACCTGAGACGGAGAACAGGAAATTATTATATTAGGAAAGTAGTAGCTTTGATGAATGAAGGCGGGGTATAGAGACAAGCAATACTACTGGCTTACCAATCCTTTCATAGACGAGGGAGTGGATAAACGTGATCAATGCACTGTAAGTGAGGAACGAAAAATATAAGATTATGCCAGAGGAGCGGGTTTCAAATGGCTATTGGACTGTAAGTGAGGGGAATGACACGGACCTGAGTCACCAGCAACGAAGGACTGGATGCCAGGAGCTGCACTTGAGGACGGCGGCGGGGGTGGCAGCAGCGCCAGCTACCTGGGCAGCGCGAGTCGTACGATGGTCCCCGGACGGCTCGGCGCCATCTCTGAGCGCCATAGACGCCGAGCGACGGGCCGCGGAGGGGCCGCCAGCAGCGGCGGCAGCAGTGCAGACGGTTTCAGGTGCCAAAGCTGGGCGGATCGCAGGAGCAGCCGTCTCGACTGGAGCGCGAGCACGGCTCGCCCTCGCCGTGGCTGCCGTGGCTGCAACGGTAGCGGAAGCTGCCCTCGCCGCCTGCTGCACCTGCCGCGCCTGCCGCTCCTCTCGCCTTTGCCAGCGCGCGGTGGTCTCGGCGTCGAGGCCCCCGATGTGGAGGAGCCTGGGACCGCGCTGGTCCGCCAAGAACGCGCGGTCCTTAGACAGCTCTGGCTGGTGGGTCCTGCTGGCGATGTCAAAAAGCTTGTCCATGTCCGAAACCACGACCTTGACGAGGCATGCTCGTGCTGCTTGTTGGCTTTTTCCCAATTTTTTTCTTGATGGCGTCCTTCCTGCTCCAAAGGCTTCTTACAGCCTCTATGACGCGAGCACGATCACGAACGGGGAGGGATACCCGCTTCCAAAGGTGTAGGATCTCTTCTACAACTGCCTCCATGCATTCCTCCATGGACACCTGACGTTCATCGACGACCGATGCCGCTTGCATGCGCTCGATGCGGATCATTTGCAGGCGGCCAATCACATCCCCTTTTGTTGGGAGCTGGGTTCCTGGCAACCGTCGTGGCAAAATGCCGAATTGAGGATGTGGTGTCTTCATTTTCTTTCGAAATATCTGGCCTTCCATGGCTAATACCTAATGCCTGCTGGACAACACAGGACGAAGCGTTGGTTACCTATTCCTAATATCCTTGCTTTTTTGTTTTGTTTACATTCGCATTCGTCAATAGCTATTGCGCAAAGATTGTCACAAAACAGCTGAGTTTCCGCGAAAACTTCCTCGCGTCCCTCAGTTGTGTGCACGTGGAAGGCAGCCGGGCTCACTAGGCCTGCCATCTCTTGGCAGCCCAGGGAACCGCTCGAAACTTCCATACTTCAGAAGACGAAATCTGAGGTAATAAGACAGCTAGAATCTTGGGAACGGTGCCAAATGATCGAAAAAATGAAATGCCTCGACGATGTAATGCTCAAGCGGACTAATTTTTCCAACAGTCCGCTTATGAGATGCAAAAATGTCCAAAATTTGGTCCCAGCCAAAATCTTCAAGTGGCCGGGGCCATCAAAAGATGTGAGAAATTTGCATTTCTGATGCTTCCATCGTGTTCAGCGGCCCAAATTGCATCAAATGAGGGGAGCTGCCATCGATTTTGGCAAAACGTGTGCAAACCGGACCAACCTAATACCCAGGCATCTCACTGAAGAGGTTGAATATTTTTTTGTTTTTTTCAAAAATTAAAAAATCCATTGAAATGTGGAAATTTTTACGTTCTATTTCATACTACAGTCACGCAATGTATGTGTAGGGCTCCGATGTGTAGGGCTCCGAAGTGTAGGGCTCCGAAGTGTAGGCTCCGATCCAAGACTCTCTGGGCTTCAGCTCCTGTATTGCTTCTCCATCATGAAACCGGTCACGGCCGGTCACAGCCGGACAGCGCACCGCACCGACCACCTCGCGCCATCGCGTCCCGAGCCCGAACCCCGGCCCCTCCGCCAAGGCGACAGAGGTCAACACCGGATGGCCCCCGGGCGCGCCGCCGCAGAGGCACACCCAGTGCGGCAGCACCCGCGCCAACACGCGGCGCCCGCTGCACCGCCGGCCGCACCCACACCGCTGCTGGTGCCCTTGTGCGAGCCGGGTCCTTATGCCGCATACCGCCGGACACGGGTGGAGGCAGGCGAGACACATCCCCCTTACACTCCTCCTCCCTTTCGTTGGCCGGGCGCCCTCGTCCGGCAGTCCCTGAGAACCAGAATATATGTATTAGTGACCGGGTTTTTAGCACTCAGCCCATCTGTACTGGACAGTGTATCAGTGGCTACCCGACACTGTCTGTCAGAGCTGCTCGAGCTGTGAAAACATTTTAAAATTGTTAAACGCTACACTGCAGTCGAAGACACGGCGGGCCCTGCCGGACTCCAACCACAATGTCACGGGCTCATTGGCATAAACTCGTCAGTGACAGCGTGCATAGTTTGGTCCAGATCTCCCACCAGCCTCGGCTCGCCCCCAACCTACAATCACATTACCAGTACCCTACGCCTTGACCGGCAAGAACACGCTACTTACTAACTGAATCCGAACCGATCCGGAGGATTTTTAACTCTACTAGACCTCCGCGGAAGTGGACGGGGAGTACACTGTGGTTCCAAACCGGCTATCTCCTCCCCCGGTCAACACAAATAGGCGGCAACGTAGTGAACGAAAACAAAACTTCTGGTTCGATGTAGTCGGTGATATCCGTCCTGGCTGGTTGTACGTCACATATTGGGGTTTCGGCAGGGCGGCTCGCTTGCCGCGGTGCCGGCGTCCGCGGCGACGGTCGCGGGCCGGCTCGTCGCTCGGCCGGCCTAGGCGCGCACTCGGGTACCGGGTCAGGGAGAGTGGACGCGGTAGAATCGGAAGTCATGGGGCGGGGCTCCGTGCTACGATGCGGTACACAAGGAGTGGTGGAATCATCGAGACTGGATGACTGGCGCGGCTTCAGCCTGTTGTGGTGTACCAACAACATTTTCCCGTCTTCCAGTCTAACTCTGTAATTAAACTCTCCCTGCTTAACTATAATAGTCGCAGGTTTCCACGGTCGTACGAATTTATAGTACTCTCCTCGCTTCACTACGTTGCGATACAACATTACCTGGTCCCCTGGTTGGTAACTAAAGCTGTTGAGCTTCGTTTCGTAAAGTTTCCGATTTCTCACGTGGCTTTCGTTAGACACGTGTATTGCCTCTCGGTAGGCCGCACACAGACCTCGGCAGAGACTATCAACATATGATGACACACTGTTCGATTTCAAGGCTCGCGGCGCATCGATTTCCACGTCGACCGGTAGCCGTGCTTGGCGACCGAACATCAAATAGAAGGGACTGTAGCCCAATGACTTGTGAATCTGACTACGATACCCCAACATCAGTAGTGGTAGGTGTTCGTCCCACTCACTGTGATTGTCACAAAGATATTTTGACAGCATACTCAAAATAGTACGATTTACTCTCTCGCACTTACTGTTTCCTTGAGGGTGAAAACTAGTAGTATTAGTCTTCTTTACGCCCATTATGCGGCAAACCTCTGCGAGAAGCTGACTCCTAAAGTTAGCTGCGCAATCCGAATGTAACCGCTTGGGGCAGCCAAAGCGAGAAAATAGGTCACGAGTCAGAGTAGTAGCTACTGTGCTGGCCCTCATGTCTGGTAATGGAAAAACTTCCACCCACCTCGTAAAGTGATCGCAACAGACGAGCAAGTGTTTGTTACCCCGACTGGAAAGAGGCAAGTCGGTCATAAAGTCAATAGACACAACTTCCCAAGGTTCAGACGCGTACAGCTCGCCCATCGACTCTCTAGGTGCCGGAATCGGACTGTTACGCGCGTCACATCTGTCACATTCTTTGCAAAACTTATCGACATCAGCGGCCACTGTCGGCCAAAAATATCTAGGACGGATCAGAGCTAGAAGTTTGTCTGCGCCAAAATGTCCACCACACGGGCCGCTATGCAGTGACGTGAGTACACCTGCCCTCAGGCTCTGGGGTACAACCACCTGCAACTCTTCGGATGCGCGCGCATGGCGCTTGTACACGCGGAACAGCGCACCCTTGATGAGTTTCAAGCGAGACCAGTGTCTCAGCCAAGGTCGTAACTGCGGGGAAACTGTGCGCCGCATGGGACGCACTACCTCTGCAAGTAGGCGAGATACCTCGGCGATGATAGGGTCACTCGCCTGCTCGGACTGGATGTAGCTTAATGGCCAGTCAGCGACAGCAATCCTGTTGCAGCTCGCAGCACTGTCCGTCTGGCATGCAACATCAGTAGTGTCGGCTGGTCTGCGACTGAGAGCGTCAGCCACAGAGTTCTGAGCTCCAGGGCGATAAAGAATCTCAAAATCAAAATTACCCAAAATATCGAACCACCTGGCCAGCATGCCAGTGGGATTTTTGAAGTTTAGTAGCCATTGCAAACTGCCATGATCCGTGCGTAGCCGAAAACGTTTGCCTACAAGGAAATGGGAATATTCCTGGACGAACACTACACAAGCCAAGAGCTCTCGTTTTGTGACAGAGTAGTTTTTCTGGGACTTTGTCAGCCTGTGGCTCCCATAAGCAATCACCTTCTCCTGTCCACCTTGTTCTTGGAGCAATACAGCTCCTATCCCCTGGTTACTTGCGTCACACTCCAACGTGAACAAGCCAGCGTCTGATTGAAAACGAGGCAGAGCCATGACTGGCGCGTCCCCTAACGCTCGTTTTACCTGATCAAATGAATCTACAGCCACAGCCGACCACTCAAACCGAACACCCTTCCTGGTGAGGTCGAAAAGAGGCGAGGAAATCTGGGGAAAAATTCTGAATAAATCGGCGAAAGTAAGCTGCCAAGCCCAAGAAGCTACACATCTCCTTGGCGGTGCGTGGCTGTGGCCACTCGCGCACCTTCCTGACCTTTTCTGGGTCCGTTGATATACCTGCTTCGGACACCACGTAGCCCAGAAAATTAGCCCTGTTCTGGAAGAACCTACACTTTGCTATGTTTAAGGTCAGTCCAGCGGCTCTCAACCGCAGCAAGACTGTATCCAAGTTCTTCAACACTGTAGAAAAATCCTTGCCATGTACAATAATGTCGTCAAAATAGTGAACACAAATATCTTTTCCTAGCGGTCCCAGAACGATATTCAACAGTTTGGCACATGTGAACGGTGCCGAATTCAGGCCGAAACACATTCGCTTGTACTGCCAATTACCGAATGGAGTGGTTATTGTGGTTTTCTCTCGGTCAGCTGGATCAACCGGAATCTGCAAATAGGCTTTGAATAGATCGAGGGTACAGAACAAAGATGACCCTGCAAGCGCCTCTAACGAGTCGTCTATTCTCGGAATGGGAAAAGCCGGTACTCTAGAAATGGAATTTAGCCGACGCATATCAGCACAAATACGGAGTTCCCCAGATTTCTTGCGCACCAGACAAATTGGCGATGCCCAGGTGCCGTCTGATTCTTCCAGAATCCCTTGATCCACCATTTCCTGGATCTGCGACTTTACCTCATCACAGAGGTGTGGAGGAATGCGGCGAGGGCTCTGTCGCACCGGGCCACAATCGCCAGTGTCAATCGAATGGGAAACTAGATTAGTGACCCCAATGTGGCCATTGAACATGGACTGATGCTTTTTTAGCACGGAGAACAGTGCCTGCTGTTGTTCCTCAACAATACTCGCCCCCTCCAGGTTAACCAACTTTGCCATCTCTGCAGGCAGTTTTATACCATGGGAGCCAGTCGGTAGCTCTTCCGAAAAACTCACCTCAAGGTTACCAAGCTCTGAATGTTTGGGAATGGTGACCGAGTCTGCGCTGACATTTCGAACCATTACCTGCAACACATTATTTTTAATTTCGACAACACATCGAACCACCTCGATGCCCGGAATTTCCAGTGTTGGCTCAATCAGCGCGGTACCATTGTAGGTGCAATGGTGAGCGAACCCCGAACAGATTTGTTCCGTACCCGGAGCTATGGACCAATCATACCCCACGACGACGTGACCTACCGACGTGACCTCGGCAGACAACGTGCGAACTTGCTCACTAGGTGTCAGCACCAGGCGCCTCCTTGCTAAGTCAATTACGCAAGGGACTGCCCTCAAGAAATCCAAGCCCAACAAGCACTGAACGTCTATAACAGGCGAGACATAGAAAAGCAGCACCCTCTTTTGGCAAGCTACTTCGAAAGGAACAGAAATGCAGCCAATGATGGTCAATTCAGACTGTGAGACAGTTTTCGCTTGCACTGAAGTCTTTTGCAACTGTACGCCTGACAGCTGATCAAAAATGTCTTGATGTATTACGTTGATCATGGACCCTGTGTCGAGCAAACAAGTACACTCCAGGCCGGCCAACACAGCAGGGAACGTCAGCTGCTCAGACAGCGGAACACTCTGTATACTTTCATGCTTATTTTTTTACTGGGACTGATTTCGGTTGGCTGGGTCCGTGCCCCCGTACCCCCGAGGCAGGACCCGAAGCCAGTTTTCCTGGTTGGTACACACTGGTGAGATGTGTCCACGCTGGTTGCAGGAGAAACAAACACTATTACGGTGCCGGCAATGAGCCACCAGATGATTGAGACTACCACACGCGTAGCAAGCGCGACCGGGCATCGCCCTGCGGGTACGCCCCTCCGCCGCACCACTTGGCACAGAGCCAGAAGCGCTCCCCGTCCCGACCGCCCCACCTCGTTGAATGCAGCAGCTTCACTAGCCCATCCACATGTCCGCGGGAAGTGACGGACAGAATCCGACCGCTGCCACCAGTGTAGGGCTCCGATGTGTAGGGCTCCGAAGTGTAGGGCTCCGAAGTGTAGGCTCCGATCCAAGACTCTCTGGGCTTCAGCTCCTGTATTGCTTCTCCATCATGAAACCGGTCACGGCCGGTCACAGCCGGACAGCGCACCGCACCGACCACCTCGCGCCATCGCGTCCCGAGCCCGACCCCTGGCCCCTCCGCCAAGGCGACAGAGGTCACCACCGGATGGCCCCCGGGCGCGCCGCCGCAGAGGCACACCCAGTGCGGCAGCACCCGCGCCAACACGCGGCGCCCGCTGCACCGCCGGCCGCACCCACACCGCTGCTGGTGCCCTTGT